>JARQZK010002192.1:692500-780000 GCA_030704885.1 Cynegetis impunctata
GTTTTATACACCAACTATTCTTCTATATTCGTAGTATGGTTGGAAAGTGTTGTAAATTTCACTAAAAAAAGATCTTGAATCTTTACAGACCAAATTATTGCATACATATTGAAATATTGACAACTTGAATTTTCATGTTTTTTTTTCTCAGTTATAATATCACAAGAGCATCGGGAATATACAACACATATATATATATATATATATATATATATATATATATATATATATATATATATATATATATATATATATATTGATATATATATATATATATATATATATATATGTACAGTATGTCCACGGATGGGGTTAACAAGAGGACAAATGGAAAAAATTTGAATTGAAAGATACGAAAAAAAGTCACTCAAAATAAACGTTTCTGCTTGTCTAGAAAATACGATTCATCTTAAGAAATTCAAATTTTTTTATGCAGGGTGGGTAGAAACTGCAAAAATGTTATTTTCCTTAAGACTGAACACACCTTATTTTGAAAGTTACAAATAAAAATCACTCTTAATAAACTTTTTTACTTGTCTAGAAAATACGATTCATCTTAAGAAATTTTAATTTTTTCATACAGGCTGGGTACAAACTGAAAAAATGTAATTCTGCTTAATAGTAAACATACGTTATTTTGAAAATTATGAAAAAAGTCCCTCTTAATAAACGTTTTATTTGTCTAGAAAATACGATTCATCATAAGAAACTTCAAATTTTTTCACACAGGTGGGTACAAACTGCAAAATGTCATTTTCCTTAGGACGGAACATTTCTTATTTTGAAAGTAACGAAAAAAAATCACTCTTAATAAAAGTTTTTACTTGATGAAGTAATTATAATAACATTTTCATTAACATGAAAATAATACGATAACGATTTCATAATTCAAAAACTCCACCGCCATACTCAACATATTTTTCTAATTGCTTTTCAAATAAGTGAAAGATTTTCTGATTTCTTTCTGAGATATCGATTGGACAGCCTGGATAATTCTGCCCTTCAGCACTTCCATATCATTTGGTACTGCGGTAGCAAAAACAATTTGTTTTAAACGGCCCCATAAAAACATATCGGCCAAGGTTGAGTCTCTTAAGCAAAATAACATTTTTGATGTTTATGTTTATGTTTATGAAGAATCGTATTTTCTAGACAAGCAGAAACGTTTATTAAGAGTGACTTTTTTCTTAAATTTCAAAAAAAGGTATGTTACTCTTAAGCAAAATAACATTTTTGCAGTTTGTACCCACCCTGTATACAAAAAATTAAAATTTCTTATGATAAATCGTGTTTTCTAGAGAAGCAGAAACGTTTATTAAGAGTGACTTTTTTTCGTATCTTTCAATTTTTAGTCCATTTGTCCTCTTGTAAACCCCATCCGTGGACATACTGTATATACATATATATATATATATATATATATATATATATATATATATATATATATATATATATATATATATATATATATATATATATATATATATATATATATATATAGAAACCACAAATTTCCAGAACTTTAGATTCTTCATAAACACCCAAAAGTCTTTAAAATTAATTTTCCTGATAGTGATAGATCTATTCTCTAGAGATATATACTGAGATTCAAGCAAAAGATGTTTGTTTTAGTCAATCAAATAGATTAATTCAATTTCATATAATAAACGTGTCTACGGTATTAAAAAGCTTCAGTCAGAAGCTTGTAGTATCGTTAACTGCTTCATAATCCGTCTTCAGGTGGAAACTTTCACTCTTCTTCATCAATTATTGAACGGTTGGTTCGGCGCCATATCACAAGCCCCTATGGAAACCTTCCCTTGAGGTTTCCTGTTTAAAATATGAACCCAAGTGTGATTCCCTAATCTCCTTCGAATCCAGGGATTTACCGAAAAATGCCACAGCTTTGACCGTGCTTTCCTTTTCGGGATGGAATCTACGATTAGTAGATTGTCGAGCCGTGGAAAAAAATGTTAAGCCGATTATCGTCTGCCCTACCGGACTACAAACTGCGGGCTGCATTGCAAATCTGACCCGTGAAATTGGACCAATTTCAATTTATCTGAATGTAATCTATAGACGGAGTTTTTAATTCATCCATCCTATACGAAATTGGAGAGCTCGAGAAATTTGTATTTAAGGACGGTTTTTCAATTACTTTCCGTCAAAGCTACTTCAGGAAAATTGTCGGCGTCGAATGGTCTTCCATCGGAGAGAATGAATATATATATATATATATATATATATATATATATATATATATATATATATATATATATATATATATATATATATATATATATATATATATATATATATATATATATATATATATATATATATATATATATATATATATGTAACATTTAAGTGAGAAATTAAATAATTTATTCATTAAATATAATATGGTACAAAACATATATTTAACTATTGTAAAAAAATTCCTAAATCAACATTTTAAATTTATGTGAGAAACAAAATTTACTCTTAAATTTGAACATAAAACGCACATCCCGTATACGGTACATCATAATAGATCTGTTGGATGAACAATAATGACCAGTGGTCTTATTTTATATTAGTAGATCAGCTTATTTTGCAATTATTATCTTAGTAATTTCATTTTTTTGTAACTATTATAAATCTCGGTGGCGGCTGCAGCCCCATAGCTCCCTTCCTGGGTTCGCCACTGTATATATATAAATATATATATATATATATATATATATATATATATATATATATATATATATATATATATATTTATAAATATATATATATATATATATATATATATATATATACAAGGTGTCCCAAAATTTCTGGGAAACAGAGGTACCACGTGTAGTAGAGGTAAAAATAAGTTGATTGGTCCCAATTTATATACCAAAATGCACCGTTTGCCTGAGATAAGGGTTGAAAGTTTACATAAAAACCACATTTTAAGAAGGGTGCATTTCAATTTGTTACGTCGAATTGACCTTTTTATTCATCAAAATCACCGTTATATTCAACACTTACTAGAAGAAAGCGTTTTGCCTTTGTTTCCACCGCCAACTAAATTCTGTATTACAATTTTATTAATTTTTTTATTAGGATTACATGTAAGCAGGATTTAAAAAAAATTTGTTTCCTTCGAAACTGTGCGGCATGCGAAATTATTATAAAAGTAACAAAATGAAGACAATTTATCAGTGTTCTCGCTAAAAAAATTTGAGAACCGTATTACCACCGCTAAGAAAGTTCTGAAAAAATGATCAGGGGATGGGGTTGGTTTTAACCCTTCTACAGTTTATTTTGGGTTTCTTTGATAACAGAAAGAAGAGTAATCCTTCAAAATACACATTTATCAAATTTAATCTAATTTTTTTTCACTCAATTCTGTACAGGATACAAAAAGTTTTTTTAAAATTTAATATATATATATATATATATATACATATCTACATATATATATATATATATATATATATATATATATATATATATATATATATATATATATATATATAAATATATACAAATCTACAATAGTAATATAATCACGAAGACAGTTATGCCAAAAGAACTATAAAACATAACAAGAAAAACAAGAGAGATCGTTCTGAATTGAAAATTAGAAAAAAAACCATAAATAACTAGAAATAAAAAACTCAAGAATTTTTTTTTTAATATTATGAAATTTTTTTCTTTTTCTCTGGGAAATCTTAGTGCATAGCCAAAAACTAACAATAATTCATCTGAATACAGAGAAAACTGAATTCGAATTCTTTAATCCACCATAATTTTTTTGACTGCATTCTCCCTGGTTTTTCGTGGATAATTTTTTTCTCTATATATTTGGCGGAGAAAACCTTGTTATGCATTTGTCTCAGTCTTTCTAATCAGATTCTAATCTATTCCCTTAACTTTATCAACTCAAATTAATGTTTTAAAATGTTCCAAACTACTTTTGTCGAATTTATCGCTGCTTGGAACTTAGTATACATATTATTTCAGCTTGTCGCAAATCCGCGTTTAACTTTTCCCAATTCCGTTCACTATAATAAACCCAATAATCATTACGGCAAACTTCCGCGCTGCAACATAAAGCCGCACGGCAGCAACTGTTGGTGGAGGGGCTTAATTAAAATTTGCTTATCTCGTCTTCTGCATAGTTTATAAGTAGAATTCGCTACTCCGAAGTTTCTTGGGCGACGTCCTAAAAACATCCGGAAATAATTTCTGATATGAACGCGACACTTTAATCCGACTCACCTTGCTCCCCTGAAATATGAGATATGGAATTAATGGCGTTATATATTCCGTCAAACCTTAAGCTACAGTTCCAACGGAGGAACATTGTGAACATTTTTGTTGCTGTTTCGTGTTTCCGAAAATGTTTCATAATGTTCCTTACAATTTTTTTATGTTGCGGCAACAAATGTTGACTGTCTCTACTTATCACCCTTTAAGCAGTGCCGGATTAGCCACGTAGCAAGAGTAGCAAATGCTACGGGCCCCGCGAATTAGGGGGCCCCGCGCTTCAACGCCTGTCTGACGTAAACAAAAATAAGTTTAGATAAGCGTAAAATATCTTGCATGCTTTAAACGCGGAGCACTTAGGATATGCTCCACTCACACCTAAAAATCTAAAACTCGATTTTGTCACGTTAAATCGAAGGTATAGGTTGTATAATACCTACCACGAGAAACGTTGGTGTCAAAATCTACAACAATAATTTCAAGTTGTACCACATTTCAAAAAATTGAGTGCTGACTGCACAAGTTATGTGTTCGTACTATTTGCACTGCACTACACGCAAGTTTGTAGCACTGCAAAACTATCAGGGGACTTCCCTGATATTGTTATCTATCGAGCTAGTCGTAAGACCCGAACAAATAAAATAGGATTCTATTGACTATCAAAATATTAGAATTTGATCTACATTTATATTTGGCACAACGTAAAAAACTGTAAAAAGCTCTTTAGATGTAAGTCTAGCATTGTATTTCAGTTGCATCAGTTCACATTCCATCATATTATTGTAACAACAACACTTGTAACCCCCTGAAGAATGAAAAAGTGTGGCCCAAGTTTCTTGTCAGTTCTCATGGCTCAACCTCAATCAGCTAACTGACCGTAGACAAATTGGCTCAAATAGCTCTTTCACAAGTAACATGGATGTCATTTACTTACTGAATATAAATTTGAATTTGATTGTGCGTATGTAGCTTTGATTATACCTAATGAGTATTTAAAATAATGTACGAACTATTTTACTACCTAAGTTAAAAAAAAAGCCAACCAGTTTGATTTGTAAAAAAATAATAAAAAGAATATGGGAAGTTTAATTCAAAAACTGGTATCATTACACGCACACAGATATACGTGTTCCTACATAGCCGCTCCGGGTTGTCACACAGACACATTTTCGGTTTTATTCTCTAATCTGAGTTTAATACCATAAACTTGAGAACCTAAAGCAAACCAAGGACCTCTTGGCCGAATTTGCTACAGGCCCAGCGCTGGCTTAGTTCGGCACTGTATCCGTGTTTTTCTCTAAAAATACTTGTATTACTCGAATATTTTTCCACAACTAGCGATTATTTATGCAAGGAATCATTGACAGAGCTGACACTGACCCCACACCAAATCCGGTGAGTGTTTTCTAAGTCACGTGCTTTATTTATTTACCTGATAAATCAGTTACTGAGAAAGTCATTCTACATGATGCAATTTCGATGCAAGGCACGAATAATTTAATACAAAATTAAACATAGCGCATCCATCAGTGCCTCTTTGCGTTCCGTTGTAACAAATAAATAATAGTTTTAAAAAAACTAAAAAACACGAAATTTGTTAATTAATTTCGAGTCAAATAAACTGCACTGACGAGATCTAATAAGATCGAAACAGCTGTATGCCGATTTTGAGTCGGGATCACTTGACGATCAGTGCCGGATTAAGCCAGCGCGGGGCCTGTAGCTAATTCGGCCAAAAGGCCCTTGGTTTGCTTTAGGTTCTCAAGTTTATGGTATTACACTCAGATTAGAGAATAAAACCGAAAATGTGTGTGCGTGAGAACCCGGAGCGGCTATGTAGGAACACGTATATCTGTGTGCGTGTAATGATACCAGTTTTTGAAATAATCTCCCTATATTTTTTTTATTGCTTTTACAAATCAAACTGGTTGCCTTTTTTTTTAAACTTTGGTAGGTACCTAATTCACTGTTGGGTCTGTGATAAAGATTTCTAGTCGCGGAATACATATAACCGCTCCCTTATATATATATATATATATATATATATATATATATATATATATATATATATTAATATAAATATATATATATATATATATATCTATATATATATATATATATATATATATATATATTTAATTATTTATTCGAATTGTTTTTGCCTGTGAACTATTTCTAATCTCTTGATAATTATTAGCAATAACAGGCTTGTTGAATCTTAAAAAACTCGATTTTATTAAAAAGTTGACTTTTCGCCACGACATTCGTGGCTTTATCAAAAGTTTTGATAAAGCCACGAATGTCGTGGCGAAACGTCAACTTTTTAATAAAATCGAGTTTTTTAAGATTCAACAAGCCTGTTATTGCTAATAATTATCAAGAGATTATATATATATATATATATATATATATATATATATATATATATATATATATATATATATTTATATATATATATATATTGATTTTATTAATATTACTAAATTGATTATATTTATATATATTGGTAAAATCCTTCGTTATTATGTAGAATGATAAATTTATTTCGAATAGTTGTGATTACCATAGATATTCATTGTTTGAATTATATTATTCTCATGTGGATATTGTTTTCAGAAAATACAAGCCCATGAGGGTAGGTGATGCAACACAGACGAATACTCATGTGTCCCATCTTCCCTTAAAAAAAATCCAACAAGGTACCCCACGACATATTTCGTGTTTTGTTATTGTAATATTCTTGAGTGTGGCTCCGTAGTTCAGTGGTCAGTACGTTGGTCTACTGAACAGAAGGTCGCTGGATCGAATCCCGGCCGGAAAAACGAATTTATGCGGAGCCACCTCTCGGAAAGCAATGGCAAACCACCGAGCAGTATTCTGCCTAGTAAAGCCTCTCTGTAAAGACGTTCGGAACCGTCGTAAAACTGTATCTATTCGTGTATCGCTGTATCACTCACAGCACGAGTAGTTGTAGAGAGGTCGCCACACCCTAAACCGGGTACGGCACCACAAGAAGAATATTCTTGAAAATGTACTGAAAACCCGGTAAGTGACGTTGGTTTATAAATTACACCAACTCTTCGTTTCGTAATTAATAATGTGAAGAAAAAGTCAAACATATTCTCACTCATACCAACCTACGATGAGTAAGTTTCGAAATAATATCTCCAGATTATACTATCTAGATGTTTGCGAAACAGCAAAAGCTTAGAATTTAGAATTGAATTATTTTCTTCCTGCCTGCGTGAATTTCTACAAATTAAGTTACGTGAACACATGCCGTTGCCGTTCGTAATTCATTTTATATTATAGCAGAACTACGTGATCCCACCTCATTATTGCGTATTTAACGTCAACGGAGGATTGGAGCGACAAAGGAGTGAAAACCTTCCTTTAGGCACGTATGTGTCGAGTTCTGCTTTTTCCAGAAATAGTGCAATTTAGACCTTAAATCCCACATAGTATCTGGCTTTGTTGTTTCTCAAACATGAAGAATGAAAACCTTATGCGATGCATAATAATATATTATACACACAATATATATATATATATATATATATATATATATATATATATATATATATATATATATATATATATATATATATAATTATTCATTCGAATTGTTGTTGCCTGTGAAATATTTCTAATCTCTTGATAATTATTAGCAATAACAGGCTCGCTGAATCTCAAAAAACTTGATTTTATTAAAAAGTTGACGTTTCGCCACGACATTCGTGGCTTTATCAAAACTTTTGAAAAAATTGAAATTTCTTTGACATTTATTGATTTGAAAAAATTTGAATAGAAAAAGACTGCTATGTCTCACTAAAATTTTTTTCGGCTGTGGCCGTTCTTTGTTATTTATTACGTGCTATTCAGTCCAATATTAACATTCAAATCTGTTATAATTAGATGGTAAGGGAAACCACAGAAACCTTTACCCACATAATGTTCGAAATAGGTTCAAATTATTTTGATTTTGAAAAGTCAAAGAATAGGGTACTATTTATCTTGTTTTCAAAAATTTCTCATTGCGGCTGTGGCCGTCTTCAGTTATTAATTACGTGCCATTTAGTCCAATATCAACAGACAGGTCCGTTGATATTAGATGGGAAGGGAACCACAGAAACCTTCATAGACATAGTAGTCTTTTTCTATTCAAATTTTTTCAAATCAATAAATGTCAAAGAAATTTCAATTTTTTCAAAAGTTTTGATAAAGCCACGAATGTCGTGGCGAAACGTCAACTTTTTAATGAAATCAAGTTTTTTGAGATTCAATATATATATATATATATATATATATATATATATATATATATATATATATGCTAATATTTAAGGACTTATTATATTCTTCGACTTATTTTAAGAAAAAAACTACCTATGAACGTATGTCCTAGAAGTTTAAACTTTTGAGATACGGGGTGATGAAATCTTGAAAAAAAAAATTTTTTTTAGTGATAACTGAGATAATATTGTAGACAACTCTATAAAATTTGATACAGTTTTTGTATATTTGGAAAAAATCTGATCTCTTAAATTGCTTTCAGTTGACGCACAAACATTTCCACATTGCATCAGATATTTGAGGAATTGATCCTGAAGTAAAACAATTTTTTTTGAGCGAAAACCATGCATCGGACAAAGAAAATCCATTATATCAAACTTGCTCCAAAATAAATGAGGATCTCTAAATTCATCTTTATTTCAAGAGAAAGCAGTGGCGTAGTATTTTTTCTTCAAAAATATTCAATGCAAATCCCGTACGAATGCCACTGGTAGGGAAAATGAAAATTTTTGTACATCACAAAATGCACCCTGATGCATAGAAGACATGTATCAAATTTTATAAAGTTGTCTGCAATATTGTCTCAGTTATTATTGGAAAACTGATTTTTGTTTCATACTTTAATCACCCTATATCTCAAAAGTTAAGACTTTTATGACATACGTTCATAGGTAGTTTTTTGCATAAAATGTGTCAAAAAATCACCTCCTCAAATATTAGCGTGACTTTAAGGAACACCCTGTATATATATTCATTTGGAAAATTGATCACTAAACAAATAAACCCTCTAATCGAGCTAGTTTCATAAGTTACGAGAACATGGAATTCCTATTTCTCCTTCAAGGGAGAATGTTAGAACATTCGACGTCTAATGTTTTAATAGGAGCTAAATAATTATCATTCTGTTTAGTATCATTTAGAAATTTTAACTGCTGCTGCATGAGTAATGATCATATTCTTACTCTCAATCAGCTGATATTCTACTTCAAACAATTGCTACAGTAAAATTTCAAAGTTCTCTCTACTTTAAGTAGAAGGACGGAAATTTCAGATGGTGTTAGCACATGTTTTACAAAAAGATTCTTTGAATTGATCACAAGGCAACACAGGTTCTCTAGTCTAGAACTTCCAGTCCTCTTGCAGTTTAAACATTCCATATCCGCTATCTCTGGAGCTTAAAGAAACCACAATTCACTTATCTTTACATAAACTTTTTTTTTAACGAAAATGACAGTAAATTCTCATTTACTGATTTACGGTTTATAACTCCAAATTAAAAACCGTTTATTATGTAAACCATTTTTAATATTCTTTCAACTTTTTGCCTACACACACACACACACACACACACACACACACACACACACACACATATATATATATATATATATATATATATATATATATATATATATATATATATATATATATATATATATATATATATATAGATTGGGATATATCACCACAAAATCCCCTTACCAGGTTGTATAGAAAAAATACTCACAAAAAATTTTTCGCCTTAAATTTGCTGGTTTTAAAAACTACAAAATACATCTAAAATTATAAAACCAGCTAATTTGAGGAAAAATTAAATAAGAATTTATTTGTATAGAAATGATGTCCAGAAATATTAATTTTAAATTTGACGACGAATAATGTTTAGATCCCTCGCAATGTTTTCCTATAACAAACCTGATATTTGAAGACCTGAAGAAGAATAAAATTGTATTCGAAAGATTGGCAAATAATGAATAGTAGTTTCACCTCAATTCTCCTTTTCAAAGAAGTCATTATACCCTTATCAAACGTATCTAACTATATATATATATATATATATATATATATATATATATATATATATATATATATATATATATATATATATATATATATATATATAGATATAATATATTTAAGTATAGTGTATGTAGATGAATATTCTTCAACCTGGAAAGTGACTAATTCAAATAAAAATTATATAAATTTTTCTCGCATTTTTCCAGAACGAAATATATACCTACCTGAGTGGTCTAAATTTTCTCTACAACACGAATAATTCCTTCTCGAGAAAACTTCAGTATATTCCTGTGGAACGGAATAATGAATAATGGTAAACAACAGTTTCTAAAATAGTTTTGGACGGACTAAACCTACAATGACAGACGACAAGTCGAATAATACAAAGCTCCCTGTTTTGATATTTCTCCAAGGATTGTGGAGAGTCATCTTTTATTCATACACCAAACATCTGCTACATATTTAGGAGATCCCTGCCTGTACGATTATTCATATTCCTTGAAATGCGACATTTGAGGAAAATGAAGAATTAATCATTTTTGTAGTAAAAAAAATGATATTATTGATTATGAAATAACCGTTTAAGAAAGTATATTGTATAAGGATCAACATTGAAAATGCATTGTATTATTGTTGCCCTACTTCTCAATGAAAAATTTGATATTTGTTTATATTGAGATAGGTCCCAATGTTTCCTTTTTATATTCTATATTTTAACGAATGTTTTTGTTGTAAATTAAAAGGCTGTTGGTGCCAACTCCAATCGTACAGTTCATAGAGAAAAATCCGCTTATCCAGGATAGCATATGACCTTTCTTGTGTGAGTTGTCATGTGTACTCATGACAATATGACGTCGTTTAAGGCGCGTTTTCCTCCACTTTCGCCAGTCGCCGACGACTGCGACTGAGTAGCCGCGACTGGTAGAAGCTGCGACCTATTCATTCAGGCGCGTTTTCCTCCACCTTGGCCAGTCGCCGACGACTGCGACTCGCTAGCCTGCGTCAATCAGTATTTGTCCCTCGTTCTGGTCTGTTCAGCACAAGAAAAATGAATATTTCAAAAAAATCATTAATTGCAGTGTTATTAAATTATCAAGTGCAGGAGGAAAATCTGCTTCTCATGTTAACGTTAGAATCTGAGAAACAGAGAAGCGAAAAATTAGCAATATTCCGAAATAGACGATTGGAAGGATTTCAGGCAATATCAATCCAGAACCACCTGACAGATAACGAAACAAAATATTTAAAGAGTTTTTCCGAATTTCTAACTAACTTTCGTCGACGAATTATCGCGGCACCCCTTCCGCATATGAGCAGCTACTCGCGACTGGACGAACGGCGACCGGACGCTGGTAGTTGCGACTGAGTAGCGGCTAGGAAAACAGGATGATTTAAAATGCATTGGAGATGTCTTGACGAATTGGTCGACGCTACTCAGTCGCAGTCGTCGGCGACTGGCGAAAGTGGAGGAAAACGCGCCATTATAGACATTGCCAGGTAATTATTGTATAATCCGGAATACTATATCACTATTCTTAAGAAGAAAAAAACCTCAGTCAGAAATACAGTTATTTAGATTTTTGTTTTTTAGTGTAGATTTGAATTGTGAAGTGGTTCAGTATTGCAATCTAGTGAATTCTACAAAAGAGGAAATTCAGATGATTTTATCTAGTTATTACTTCTGATTGATTTTTATTCAAGATTTTTTCGGTGTAGCTTTCGTAAGAATGTTGGATGATGATCCAGATAGTATGGCTGACGTCTTTGTGGGTATCTTACCTTTCTTTCATTCCTTCGGATTCATGACAATGTTCCTTAACGTTTTACGGGGTAAAACGATGGTTGTTTTCAGCAAATTCAAACCAAAAATTTTTCTGGATGCTGTGGTGAATTACAATGTAAGTTACTCCATCCTGACACAGTACAATTTTAATGAGAGATCTCTTCAGTAAACTGGGTATGAGTATATCATTATTATTCCAATAATTATATATATATATATATTTATATATATTTATATACATATATTTATATATATATATATATATATATATATATATATATATATTTATAAATATATTAATTATAGCTGGGTATTCGGCTGTTTGTAAATATTTGATTAAATTTTAGCATTTGTTTTTGAGTTTCAGTCAGATTTTTATACCATTTAGTTGATATTTCGAGCCCCTTTATTTCTGTATTTTAGCTTTATTCACGTTATTTTAACATGTTTTCGGTTTTAAATGAGTTTTTGTTGTATATTCCTTGTAAATTGCAGCTCATGGAACTAGAGTTCAAAGAAACTGTTGTATACATGTAATTTTGTTGTTTTTTATATATATATATATATATATATATATATATATATAAGACGAACTGTTTCGGTGTAACATTCTTTGTCATTCTTTTTAAATTGTAGATGTCCTGAGGAAGACTCAATAAAGAGTCGAAACGTCGACTGAGACAAATTTGGTTGTTTAGATCATAACTCCTATATGAATATATATATATATATATATATATATATATATATATATATATATATATATATATATATTTATATATATATATATATATATATGAATTGAGTACTGTTTTTTTTATTTTTTTCATGATCTCTTAATTACCTAAATGTTATAAATAAATACAAGAAGAACTTTGAAAGTTTAAATTTTGTTATAACGTTAATTCTTGGTTATATTGAAGTAGGTCCCAGTCTTTGCTTTTTATATTCTATATTTTAACAAATATTTTGTTGTAGATCAAAAAAATGTTGGTTGCACCTCCAATCGTACAGTTCCTAGTAAAAAATCCGCTTACCCAACAATACGATCTCTCTTGTGTCAGGAAAGTCTTAACAGGTTCCGCGGCATTGCCTCAAGAGACGTAAAAAGCATTGAAAAATAAGTGAGTATAACTTTTTTAAACACGCTTTTATTCTATGTAACAGAATCTTTGAACGTGATTTTCACCCCCATCAAAACGTCGTATGATTTGAAACTTTGCAAACTTATCAGGGAACGAAGACAATGGAATAACTTGAATAGTTTGTCCCATTATCCTGATCAGGACCTTCAGGTATATCGATTTTTTAAATTCCGATACCCGGTAGTGTCTCTGTAACTACCCAGTTTGATACAAATGATAGTTTAAAAAATGAAAAAATATGCTTTTTTCTTTTATTACTTTTACGAATCAAACTGGTTTGCTTCTTTTTTAACTTTGGTAATAAAATAGTTCGTACATTATTTTAAATATTCATTAGGTACAATCAAAGCTACATACGCACAATCAAATTCAAATTTATATTCATGTAAGTAAATAACACCGATGATACTTGTGAAAGAACTATTTGAGCCTACGGTCACTTAGCTGATTGGGTTAGAACTATGAGAACTGAGAAGCAGTGCAGTGCAAGTAGTACAAACACATAACTTGTGCGGCCAGCGCTCAATTTTGAGAAATGTGGTACAACTTTAAATTATTATTGCAGATTTTGACACCAACGTTTGTCGTGGTAGGTATTATACAACCTATACCTACGATTTAACGTGACGAAATCGAGTTTTAGATTTTTAGGTGGGAGTGCCTAACCACTTCGCAGTTAAGGCATACAAGATATTTTTTCTACGAGCGGGCGGAAAATTGAATTTTACACACACATTTTAGTGTGGAAAATTAATTTTCCCGCACCGTGTGGAAATAATTTTCCGCACCGTGCGGAAATGGAATTGCAAGGGTTTTTCCACACTGTTTGGCAATGTGACTCTTTACGAATTGAAATGCGTGCGAGTTCTGTTGACTTTCCTCACGCTCGTAGAAAAACTATTGTACCTAACACTTGCGGAAAATGTTTTTCCGCACTCGGCTGCTTCACCGAACTCCGCTACGAGTCGTTCGGTGAACGGCAGACTCGTGCGGAAAAATTCATTTTCCGCACTTGCAAATAGCTATTATTTTTCACTTGTATATTATATGTTTATTTCACCTTGGATACGGTTGCTATAAAAACACTAATTATGCCCTAGGGCGTAATGAGCGGGCGTTATGGATCATAACGCCTGCTAATTGTACGAGAGAAAATTGAGCAACTTTCATTGATTAAATACTTCATAATCCTTGTCGTATACGACTCTGGATTTCTCCGGCAATTAATTATTCGCAGCTTTGGCTGCATTTTCTATGATATTCTTGAAGTAAATTCATTTTTATTTCCATTATTTCCATAAGGCTACACAAAGAAAGCAGCAATGACATTCACTACATATGACGACAAAAATATTCACAAACGCCAAAATATCAACAAATGACATGCCTACTATGAGAAGGAAAATGGAAAGTATAGGAGCAATGAACCGATTTTAAAATCGATTTTGCATTATAATAAAATGATTTTTTCGTGAAAAATAAAATCTTGTATGCACCACGTGCGTTACGCCCATCACAACATTCATCCCTCGGGCCAAAGGTCCTCGGGCCGAATGTTACCCTCCGGGAGCCAGGGGCCCCCCAATTCGCGGGGGCCGTAGCTTTTGCTACTCTTGCGACTTGGCTAATCCGGCACTGGGTTTAGTAAGAAACAACAGTTTGAAGTTGAATTTTTAAGTTAGATTAATCAGTACACAGTAGAATATTTGCCAGATTAAACCGAGCGGTTAGAAAGCAAATATAAAAGTATTTTTTAATATCCCAAATTAACTCTCACCACTGATTATTTTATATAATTTGTGGTCAACAAACGAGCTATTCGAGAGCCCTTAATTAACTTCAAACAGATTTCAAATTGTATTTTCGTTTTCAGTTTTCATTTTGTAAGTTTTTCATTGCAATGTGTTGACACTCCAGGCAATTGACACTAACG
Source organism: Cynegetis impunctata (assembly GCA_030704885.1). Classification (NCBI taxonomy): domain Eukaryota; kingdom Metazoa; phylum Arthropoda; class Insecta; order Coleoptera; family Coccinellidae; genus Cynegetis; species Cynegetis impunctata. The sequence goes on from JARQZK010002192.1 coordinate 707,700, forward strand.
AACACTTTTTCGAGATTTATTGCTGCGGTTATTCGAGTTTTGAATTTTTAATGATTTTCACTGTTTGTTTCTATTTGTTACTAATTAATGAGTAGAACGTATGCTTCATTTTCGCGGTTTTTATGGACGTCTATAACGTTTTAGTAGCGGAAGCTCAATAAAAAATAATTGGTACCATTGCTTTCGAATAATCAATTTGAATGGTTTTTTATTTTAAACAATGTTTGTGTGTGGTTCTCGTTGGATAATTGAATTGAATGTTTATAACAGTAAAATTGGATATCAGAATTGAGCATATATTTGTTGATTAACTTCAGAAAACAAAACAACGTTATTTGTTCAAGAACAAAATTATGATAGTGAAGTTTTAGATCGGTATACAAACATTGGAAAAAAAAACAATAACAAAATGAGAGATGCCGTGGTACCCACTAGGTAGTTGAAACTAGAGGTAGAAACCCCTTTTTTTATTCCACATTTGGATTCATTTTGAAAATTAAGGTCAGTTTATCCAACAATTTGTTTGTTCTGAAGATATTTGCATTGAAAAAAATTAATATTTATGGGGGGTAATTTGACATTTTAATGATTTTTCACTGTTTGTTTCTATTCGTTACTAATTGATAAGTAGAACGTATGCTTCATTTTCGCGGTTTTTATTGACGTCTATAACGTTTTAGTAGTGAAAGCTCAATAAAAATAGTTGGTACTATTGCTTTCAAATAATCAATTTGAATTGTTCTTTTTTCCATATACAAAAATTGAATCAAACAATGTTTGTGTATGGTTGTCGTTGGATAATTGAATTGAATGTTTATGATATTAAAATTTGTTATCAGAATTGAGCATGTTGATTAACTTCAGAAAAAATTCAACGCTATTTGAGTATAAAATTATGATAATGAAGTTTAAGATTGGTATAGAACATTGAAAAAAAATCAACAACAAAAAGGGAGATGCCTTGTTACCCACTGAGTTCTTGGAAGGGGGTAGAAACCTTGTTGAAAATTAAGTCAGGTTATCCAAAAATTTGTTTTTATTGAAGATATATGCATTTTAAAAAAATTTATATTTATGGGGGAAGGGGAGTAATTTGACGCCTTGTATCTCAGTAACTATTAGAGTAAAACAATGAAATTTTAGGGGTGCCTAATAAAAAAAATAATAAAAAATTCTGGTTACTCAAATAATCATGAAGAGTTTTCACAATAGTCTCCAGTGTCTTCAGAAATTATAAAAAATATTTTTCTACTTTTTTTTCCAAAAAATAACTTGGTTTTTTCAAATTGAATGCCCCTTTTTGATTCAAGAAATTACAACTGCTAAAACTAGTTCATGGTCGATAAGTGAGTGAATTCTTGTAAGAGTATCAGTTTGACTTTTCCATATAAGTCGAATTGTCCCTTCAAAAGAAAAACTCTGTAAGGACAGTTTTTGAAACTATTTTTCATTCGCTAAATGTCTAGATTATATAAGTATTAGCAGAAGGTTTTATGAAACAGAACATTTAGTTCTGATGCCTTCATATTTATCCGATTAAAAGCAGTTTCGTTTCAGATGAACAAAACAAAAACTTCAATTTACTACGTTCATTATCACAAAAATACTTTGAAGAATATAAAACTCCGATTACGCACGAATTTCCTTTCGGTAATTTGTGCATAATTTGAAAGTTATCTTTTTGTGGAAACTGGTGGTGGTTTTCACGGCAATGATTTGCAAAAGTTGAATCCGTTTTATTTCTCAAAAAAAGATTGTTGGTGTTCTTTAAATCTTGTCTTGAACGATCGACCAGTCTGACCTATATACACTCCTTTACATACAGTATAAATAAACTTATAAACTCCTAGACTTTCAAATTTTGAAGTGGTATCTTTGGCATTGGATAAAAATCCTGAGAGTTTTGTCTTAGGTTTGAAAGCAATTTTAATATTACATTTAGGTATGACATTTGCAACTTTTTCAGTTAGAAGACCAAAATATGTTAAAGATGTGAATTTTCCGATTTTTCTACTTTCGATTGAGGTTATATGCTGTTGTACGCTAATCGACTACGTTTCTTGTTTATCATTTTATCTATCAAACTTGTATGAAAACCATTATTTGAAGCAATTACTTTTATAGTACAAATTTTTTTCTTTTGCTAAATTTGGTATGGATAATGGAATTGAAAACGCTCTATGGATCATTGAGTTAAAAGCTGAATGTTTATGGAAAAGAGGATGATTTGAATCCGAGGGAATACATAGATCCTGAGAGTTTTGTCACAGGTTTGTAAGCAATTTTAGTATTAAATTTAGGTATGACATAAGCAACTTTTTCTGCTAGAGGACCAAAGTATGTTAAAGAAGTGATTTTTTACTTCCGATTGGGGATATATGCTTTTCAAATATTGTACCATAATTTCGACAAATTATTCTAAATATTAATCACAAAGGGCTACAAAATGGGTCAAATATTCCGGAAGTGTAGTTCAAGGCAGATACATGGGTAAAATGAAACATGGTTTCAAATGGTATAAATTGAGAGTCGATTCATTAATCAAATTGTCGAATCTAATGAGACCCTTGCTGAGGAAAAAGTTAATTATAAAGGACTAGAGACTAATCCATAAAATTTTATCACGTAAAGGTACCAGAAGTCGAACATTTCGCTACACAGAAAATTATGTTTTGTGCCATTTTAAGTCACTGCGTAAATGCTGATCCTTTTAAGGTTTTGTGAGAAGGGGTCGCATATAATACGGTAGCCAACCGGTTATAAGAAATCTACCCTTTCTGTCAAGCTGATATAATTTACAATTAGAAAAAAATTCGACGCAAATCGAGCGTCTGATTCAATTTTCATGAATGAATGAATAGCTTCGTTTTATTATAGTTTTGAAAAACGAATAGGAATGAATTATTCATTTTTGAAAATTTAGTAGGTATTATTAGTTCAGATCAAATAGTCATAGCTTTCTTCAATTAGGTAATTTCATTTAGTTGCCACTGCGTAGTGACCTATGGTTAATTTCAAGAAACAATCGAATTCGTAGATTTTATTTGCTGGTCTTTAACGACTTTATTTCCGTGTCTCTTCTCAGTTCTTCCCAAAAATCCTCTTTACACTGAAGGAAGATATATCACCAGAATCAGAGAATCTACAGTTTGGGGTAAGTTAGTGATTATGTTTGGGATAATATAAAATACATTTTATTTTAATTTTCTAAAGCATACAGTCCACTGATCATTCTAGGATAGGTATTTTTTCAAACCAAATTGACGAAACAACAGCTATATTCTTTAAACGAAGAAAAGTGAAATTGTAACTAAGAAACTTTTATTTCGTATAAAAAATTTGTAGGAACAAAATGACCTTATTTGTGTGTATATCAGGAAGTTCCTGCATCATCCTCATTCACTGCATCAACATCTATCTTATGCTTTCAATTCAAAATTCAAAAGTGGAGTCTATTAAATTAATTTTTCCATTCAGTGGAAATACGTGTATGTATTCATATTCAATACTAGATGACCCTGCAAACTTTATTCTGCCATATAAATTATTACTATTTATCTATAGTGCTATTCCTTCCGAAAATGTTACTTAAAAATTCTTTATGTTTCGGCAATAAATGTTGACTGTTGTCTACTTGGCACCCTTCAAGCTATGATTCCACCGGAGGAACATTTTTGTTGCTGTTGCGTGTTTCCGAGAATGGTCCAAAATGTTCCTTAAAATTTCTTTATTTTTCGGCAACAAATGTTGACTGTTACTACTTGTCACCGGTTTCCAGGCTTTTGAGCAGTAAACTTCAAAAGAAAATAGGAAACATGTGTGAACAAATTCGTGTTGCTATCGCAGTGGAAACGTATCGAGAACGCAACTAGTAAACATTCTGATATACTGAATAGCTTTCATTCTCGGGAGTATAATACGGTAGTGTCATGCGACCTTAGTAAAGCTTTCGATTGTGTTGGCCATGGTGTCCTCCTTAAAAAACTCTCCAAATATTATTTTTCTCAAAAGAGTATTAAATTAATAAAATCATATCTCGATGGCAGACTGCAGACTGTTAGGGTCGGAGGTGTGGAGTCGTCAGAGGGTACATTAACTATCGGAGTGCCCCAAGGCTCTATTCTGGGGCCTATATTGTTTCTAATCTATATAAATGATTTACCATCTATTGAAGTTAACTCTAAATTTGTGCTCTTTGCCGATGACACATCATTTGCCTTTTCTGCAGACTCCCTGGCGCTTTCTCAGGAGGGCTCCGCGGCCACGCGGTCGGAGGTTGAGGGATGGTTTAATAGTAATCGACTGCTTCTCAATAAGGATACAACTTACAAAACTGTTTTCACTCTAAGAGATCTTGGAGAACTTGATGATGAGGATGCATGCGGATCTTCGCTGAAATTCCTCGGAGTTCATCTTGATCGGGAACTACGGTGGGATGGCCACATAGATTCCCTGGCACGAAGGCTCTGCAGTGCACTGTACCTCATACGCAATCTTGACAACTGTGTCTCGAAGCAGGCCTTAAGAATGGCATACTTTGCCAATTTCCATTTTCATTTATCTTATGGCATCCTCATCTGGGGTCATGCCCCTGGTGCTCAACGAGTGTTTGGGATTCAGAGGAAGGCTATTCGTGTGCTGGCTGGTCTGCGTTTTAGGGAAGACTGTAGGGGTGCGTTCAGGGAGTTAAAGTTGCTCTCACTGCCATCCTTGTTTGTATTGGAATGCCTCCTATTTATTAAGAGAAATCTTGGCAACTTTGATGCCCACAATGATATTCACCAACACAATACAAGAAATAATAATAATCTCGTTCCAGCCTACTGGCGTTTGAAAAGGTGTCAGAGTGGTCCAGGTTATTGGGGAATAAAACTTTTCAATGTTTTACCAATAGGCATTAAGGAGCTGCCATTTAATATTTTTAAAAATAAAATAAAAGCGATGCTCCTAGAAAAAGTATTGTACAGTTTTGACGAATTTTTTGAATGCACTTTTTAAATCTGAAATCTTGAATCTTGTATGTATTCTATGTTGTATAACGTCTGATGAATTGTATTTTTAATAACTTTTAGTGCGTTGACTGTACTTAAGTGAACTTTAATTTTTTACCACTTCATTTTAACTAAATTTTAGGTAAATTTTAATTTTTTATTTTTAATGAACCTACTATGCTCTAATGCAGTTTACTGCTCATACTTTGACCTGTGTAGATCATGTATATGATGTTAACATTAATAAATTGATTGATTCGTGTCGCAGATTTTCAGCGTGCAAGTACGAAAACGAATAAATATATAGCTACGTTTCCACCGGAGGAATATTTTTATTGCTGTTGCTTGTTTCCGTAAATGTTCCAAAATGTTCCTAAATATTCCTTAAAAATTCTTTATGTTTCGGCAACAAATGTTGATTGTTTCTACTAAATAATATGCAGCTATTGGCAATTTTAGTTGCTTCAATGGAAACAAGAAATTTATGTATGTTGCCGTAAGGTTCTACTTTTGGCAACAAGGAGAAACATTCAGCAACATAATGTTCCTCCATGTTCCTCCGGAGGAACTGTAGATTAAGATTTCCATTTTAATGAAATGCTGTTAAGGGCAGTTTTGATCTACATGAAATGTACAGAGTGGTCCAAATTGGACACTTTTGATAGGAATCACATATTTATAAAGGAGTTAGAGAAAAACTAGCCTACATGCTACGAGGTCGATTTTCGTGAGAAAATGAATGCCGAAAACCGCACATCGATATCTTGACTTGTTCGAAAGATACAAGGTGTTTTTCAATTTTTTGCATTTCTGACCCAACTCCGTAACTTGTTTATTTTTGAATATTTCTTGTTTCCGTGAAAACATTCTTCAGGCACTTTTTTGAAAGGAATCCAATGGTGTTACCAGTTTTTTATTAAAAAATATGGTTTTGAAGCTATAACATAAACTTGTATTTTTTCTTATGGACCACCCTATATTTTTTTAAATATTCGTGTCTGAAATGAAATTCTCTTTTCAAATATATATAATAGTTGCTACTTCTCTTTGAAAACATGCATTTTGTGGCTGTTTTCGAGCAATTTCAGATGAATTTTCAAAATCTGGGTTGCCATGCCTGAATATGAAACAAATTACCTTAGCAACTACAGTCTATGCGTACTGTCAAACAATTATTATTAAATGCAGTTTACTTCACAAGTTTAGTGTGCTTTTTTGAACTGAGTTTTGAACTTACTAGAATACTTATCTGCCTGTTAATTCAAAATGTATGAAAATTACGAAAAATATGATAGTGTTATTGGGAATCACATGAAGATGCTCAGGCTGCCAGCAATCTTTACTTTGACCGATATCCTGAAAGGAGGCAACCGTTTCGGGATATGTTCACTAGATTGCAGCAAAACCTAGTTAATTACGGTTCTTTTTGAAAACCAAGGACAAAAGTTTTCGAAGCCAGGAATAGAGATAAGGAGTTAGAAGAAATAACGGTTTTGGGGGAAATACAAAACCAACCCAATATTTCACTTCGCAAAATGCAGTTGAATACAGGTATTCCAAAGACTACAACAATGCGAATTCTGAAAAAAAATAAATTCAAACCGTATAGAGTAAGAAAAGTTCACAAGTTACTACCAAATGACCTACAATTCCGGCTCGAATTTTGCCAATGGTATTTAGGAAAATGTGCTGAAAACCCAAACTTTGGACAGAATATCATATGGACTGATGAAGCATGCGTTAGCAGCTCTGGTATTTTTAATAGATACAATTCCTACAATTGGACTTTGGAAAATCCACATATTATAGTGGAGACACAAAATCAAGGCCGATATAGTTTCAATGTTTGGGTCGGTATTTTTCGAGGAAGGTTTATCGGTCCCTATATCTATGAGGGTAACCTTACGGCAGCGCGATATTTGGAAATATTGCGGGAATTTGTTGAACCAATAATGGATGATTTGCCATTACAACAAATTGGAGACATATACTTCCAACAAGACGGGGCACCGTGTCATAACGCACACATCGTAACGGCGTTTTTAAATGAAATATTTACGGACAATAATTGGCTTGGCAACCGGGGTCCTGTTCATTGGGCGGCAAGATCCCCAGATCTTACGCCTCCAGATTTTTACCTCTGGGGAAGAATAAAGGACTTACATATAAACACCATCCTGATTCCCGAGAAGCGTTGGAAGCAGCAGTGCGACATGCCTTTCGTTCAATACCTGCGATAGAATTGATTAATGCTGTCAATAATGTTAGGAAGCGAAGTCAATTATGTTTTGATTTAAATGGTGCTCAATTCGAACACATGTAAATAGTTTAAAAATATTGTTATTCTTGTTATTCAATTTTGTGATTCAATTTATGCGTTATTACAAAATAGGCACTAATTCTTTTTAACAGCTGTTATGTAGAACTATGTTGTTTCATATTCAGGCATGGCAACCCAGATTTTGAAAATTCATCTGAAATAATTCGAAAACAGCAACAAAATGCATGTTTTCAAAGAGAAGTAGCAACTATTATATATATTTGAAAAGAGAATTTTATTTCAAACACGAATATTTAAAAATATATAGGGTGGTCCATAAGAAAAAATACAAGTTTATGTTATAGCTTCAAAACCATATTTTTTAATAAAAATCTAGTAACATCATTGGATTCCTTTTAAAAAAGTGCCTGAAGAATGTTTTTACAGAAACAAGAAATATTCAAAAATAAACAAGTTACGGGGTTGGGTCAGAAATGCACAAAATTGAAAAACACCTTGTATCTTTCGAACAAGTCAAGATATCAATGTGCGGTTTTCGGCATTCATTTTCTCACAAAAATCGACCTCGTAGCATGCAGGCTAGTTTTTCTCTAACTCCTCTAGAAATTGGTGTTTCCTATCAAAAGTGTCCAATTTGGACCACTCTGTACAACGTATGTAATGTATTTAATTAGGTAAGGAATAATACTCTATTGTATGAAATAATTGGGAAAATAACACACATTTTTTTTAATATGTAAAATGGTTTCTGTGAGTTTTCAAGATATACAATTCCGTAGTACATTAATTCGATCTATCTCGTAAGGTTCAGCCAGCGTTTGCGATTTAAGCACACAAAATAGTTATCTATGTACCAAGTGCGTTTATAGATCCTAACGTTAGGATCTAGTAACGCACGTGGTGCATACAAGATTTTATTTTTCACGAAAAAATTATTCTATTATAATGAAAAATCGATTTTTAAATCGGTTCATTGCTCTTATACTTTCCTTTTTCCTTCTCACAGTAGGCATGTCATTTGTTGATATTTTGACGTTTGTGAATATTTTTGTCATCATATTTAGTGAATGTCATTGCTGCTTCCTTTGTGTAGTCTTATAGAAGTAATGAAAATGAAAACGAATTTACCCAAGAATATCATAGAAAATGCAGTCAATTCTGCGAATAATTCATTGCCGGAGAAATCCAGATTCGTATACGACAAGGATTATGAAGTATTTAATCAATGGAAGTTTTTAATTTCTCCTCGTACAATTAGCGGGTGTTATGATCCATTATGCCCGCTCATAACGCCCTAGGGCATAATGAGTGTATTTATAACAACCCTAAAATCAATTCTGTACTATAATATGTATGTATTATACATATAAACCTTCCGCCTGAAAATTGCATTAAAATCCGTTGAGTAATTTAAAAAAAGAAATAAACTTCTCTTTATACTATGTAAAGATATAAATTTAATACGGCAACAGTTATCGTATAATTCATCGGTTGATTGTTCATTTATTGTACTAAACCCTATTATTATTAGTTTTCCTCCAAATTGCACTTTAAACTAATGTAATTTGTAGAGTTTTTCTAATTTCTCTTCGCTCGAATTCACACGCCAGGCATTCTCGGGTATTTTGCCAACACATATGCAATTACGAAATCTGTTGTTTAATCAGATAAATGTAGAAAGTGCAATTCAAATAATTCATTACCAAACAAATTACGGTATTTATTAAACTGAATGGGGTATTATTTATCCAATAGCGTAGTTACAGCTGCGCATTTTGCATCGAGAGCTCGACAATATTCGTTCGTTTTTCTAAAAGACAATAGAATGTATTGAGGTTTTTGTGACAGTTCCTGACATAATTTCAAGGAGTCTTTCAAAATTGAATATTGATGGAAATATGCGAGAATTTTTATAATAGATGATGTTTTTTAGGTTTACTATTATTGTCGTAGTATTATGGACTGATGAATTGTGACTAGCCAGATGGAAGCCTTTACTTGATATAAAACCATTTCAATTCAATGCCGGATTAGCCACGAAGCAGGAGTAGCAAATGCAACGGGCCCCGCGAATTGGGGGGCCCGCGCTCAACGCCTGTTTGACAGGAAAAAAAATAAGTTTATTTAAGTGTAAAATATCTTGCATGCCTTGAACGCGAAGCGTTTAGGTTATGCTTCACTTACACCTGAAAATCTAAAACTCGATTTCGTCACTATAAATCGTAGGTATAGATTGTATAATACCTACCACGAGTAACGTTGGTGTCAAAATCTGCAATAATAATTTAAAGTTGTAGCACATTTCTAAAAATTGAGCGCTGGCTGCACACTGCCACTGCACTGCACTACACGCAAGTTTGTAGCACTGCAAAACTAACAGAGGAATTCCCTGATATTGTCATCTATCGAGCTAGTCGTAAAACCCGAACAAATAAAATAGGATTCTATTGACTATCAAACTATTAGAGTTTGATGAACATTTATATTTGACACAACGTTAAAAACTGTGAAAAACACTTTAGATGTTAATTTAGCATTGTATTTTAGTTGCATCAGATTACATTCCACCATATTATTGTGGAACACAAACACTTGTGACCCCCTGGCGAATGAAAAAGAGTGGCCGAAGTTTCTTGTCACTTCTCATAGCTCAACCCCAATCAGGCAAATTGGCTCAAATAGCTCTTTCACAAGTATCATGGAACATGAATATAAATTTAAATTTGATTGTGCGTATATAGCTTTGATAGTACCTAATGAATATTTAAAATAATATACGAACTTTTTTTATTACCGAATTAAAAAAAAGCCTACCAGTTTGATTTCTAAAAGTAATAAAAGAAATATAGGGATTTTATTTCAAAAACTGGTATCATTACACGCACACAGATATACGTGTTCCTACATAGCCGCTTCGGGTTGTCACGCACACACATTTTCGGTTTTATTCTGTAATCTGAGGTTAATACCATAAACTTGAGAACCTAAAGCAAACCAAGGGCCTCTTGGCCGAATTTGCTACAGGCCCCGTGCTGGCTTAATCCGGCACTGTTTCAATTAGAACAAAAATAAAAACACTTCATTTGAAGAGATTTACGCTAATTTTATTACACTGTGATGAACGTTTTGCCTCTTTTGATATGAATAAATGTGACAAAACATTTGTTGATAGATTTCACGAACATTGAAATAAAATATTCGAAGAAAAGAAGAGCAATTTCAATAAATGAGACTTGAAATTTTTAATAATAAACTGAGCTACAATCGGTATAACTGATAAATGATACAAAAACACCATTCGAGTGGGTGGAAGTCTATTTTCCATATAGAACCAATTTTCACTGTTGAAACAATCCAAATGAGAGGAAGCTAGTGGAAAGAGGGAGAAATTTTTTTTCCAATTCAGAGCAGGTTAATTAGGCGTGTCTCAAAAAAGCCCATGGCGAGATCTTTTTTTGTAGTTTATGAGTTTGGTGGGCGAAAGAATAAAATAGCTCTATTGTTGTTGCTTTGGGCCATAAAGGCGACTGTAATATTAGTTTGAATTCGTGTCATTCCCGTGAGATTTTAATTCATCTGGAAGGTGATTGTGAATTTTTTCAGCATTGTAAATGATGGACTTTTTTGTTAATTCAGAGGAAAAAAAAGGAATAGGAAGGTGACCATGATGTCCCGCAGATCTAGTGGAATGAACATGCTGTGGCACCAGTGGTACGGCATGAAAACACTTATGCATCAAGCACACACATTCAAGTAAATATAAAGCAGAATTACATGAACTCTAGAAGGGAAGACCATAACGAAGATGAGATTCGAACAATGCAAAATAAGCAATTCTTTTAGATGCCGCATCTATATATAAATATATATATATATATATATATATATATATATATATATATATATATATATATATATATATATATATATCTTCAGAATCCACAGAACGTACTGGCCTTATCTGAAAAATTTATATTTATTTTGTTATAGAGAAAGCAATTATTAATATCAATTCCTATGGGAAATAGTTATACATGACTCTCATAAGTTGTATCCTATTCTGCGTAGGCAGTTATTTATGAAGGAGTATTAAAAACAAATAAACGTATTTCCACCAAATTTCTCAGTTTCAGCTGATTTATCGACAACCAGTAAACATTCGTTCTCGATACGTTTCCACTGCGATGGCAACACGGATTTGTTTACACATGTTTCCTATTTTTTTTTTAAAGTTTACCGTTCAAAATGGAAACCGGCGACAAGTAGGAACAGTCAACATTTGCTGCCGAAAAATAAAGAAATTTTGGGGAAGATTTAGTAACATTTACGGAAACACGCAACAGCAACAAAAATGTTCCTCCAGTGGAATCATAGCTTGAAGGGTCACTAGTCAACATTTGTTGCCGAAACATAAAGAAATTTTAAGGAACATTGTGGAAAAACGTTCCACAATATTTCTCAGGTGGAACTGTAGCTCAACAGTATAGATAGGTAAATAATTAAATACCTCCTAAATTTAGTAACTTTTTATAAATATTTGGTTCATCATTTGATTTTGTCGTTGATTTCCGAATCAATGCTAAATATGCAACAGAATTCAATCTTTCATTCTGATCTTGTGAAAATTCACTCAAAAGTCTCTCTTTATATATATTAGAAAGTCATCATGAATCAAATTAAATGTTACTTATGGAAGTTTAACATCTACTTCGCGATGAAACATAAACTTTGTATTCATTCTAATATTCAACCAAATGATTGTTTCGTGTGTCTAGTGTAATTTATTAATTTTTCTTTAGACTCAACTTTTCTTTTTAATATAATATACTGTCATAACTTTTTCACTGATACACGCAGTTTTTTTCGGTATAGCGAGACCTCCATTAGGAAAAAATATTTTACGAGTAAAAAATTATTGGAGAATTATCGTAATTTAAATGACGTTATCATTATCCAGTAGTTATTTCCTGTATACTGAAAAGTAATGTGTATTATGAGAGAAATCAATTTTGGTTGTCGATTAAGAGATATAATTAAAGCAATTATTTCAACACCCCAATTTTGCCGATAAGGTTATAGTGTGATTAATGATGTTCTGATGAGGTATTTTTGAATTTGTAGAAAGTACTCAGCAAGTACATTATATTTTGTTAGGATTCAATTAAAGTGTAGTTTCTTCCATCATTTATTATTTCGATGTTTATTTAATTACATTGGTGTCACAATATAAAAGTTGACGAGAGAAACCCAAGGAATTCAGAAGATTTCACATAAAATCTTTTAAATAAAATAATTTATTCGTGTGACAGAAGTGTATTAAAAATAAAGTTTCTTACTTCTTTCAATTACTATTTTGATGATTATTTGATGAATCTGGTGCTACAATATGTGTGAATGACAAGAATTTAACATCGAATATGGATAAAATTGTGATTTGAATAGATTTCTTGATTCAGTTAAATCTACGAAATAGTTTTATTTAATTTTTCTCCTCATCGTTTGTGAGATAACTGTTGATAAACTGTAGAGTCCTTTGAGAATCTGAAATAAAAAAGTTCAATACCTTAGTGTTAAAATTTCTTCGAACTATTATGGATACAACAACAATTATTAGTTGAAGAATGAAATAAACAAAACAATCATTTCAAAGGACATTTGAAAGAAGCTCACGAACAAAAAACAAATCAAACAAATACGTACTCAATCTGAAAGTTAAATGTTTCAGTCTAGAAAACTCGTATAGGTTGAAGTATTCTACGGAATGTGAAAAAATAAATAAATTAAACACAAGAAGTTAACAAAAAAGGCAGAAAGCACAAAAATATAATAAACCTATAACTTTGATATTGTAGGAAATTTGGTTAAGTGTACAACCGTTCATTCATGAAAAAATAGAAAACGTGAATAGTAAAAAAAATTAAGTATTTTAGATATCTAGCATCTTAGTTCTTGGTATCTTATTGGAACAAATTTCGTTATTGTGATGAAAATGTGTAATGAAAGTAGGCACAAAAAGCCTTATTTAATTTATTCTGTAGAATATTTTACGTTTTCAGCAAGATTTTAGTAATTTTGAATCCTAAATTCAGATTGGAATTGAAACTTGCGTCAATTACCATTAATTGACATCCATATTTAACTGCTTACAAAAATCTAATTAACTATGTATTTCAAGCGAAAATGAAAAATTTAATATTTAAGAGCAAAAATAAGTAAACGAGTAGGTATGAAAAATAGCTATTATGTTGCTGTAAAAGTGTTCAACGTGTTAAGTGATAATCTTAAAGTATTAACTACTGATAAAGCCAATATAAAGAAGAAGTTAAAAAATTTCATAATGGAAAAATATTAGATGCGAGGCGTGTTGGAATTCATTGGGAATTCACAGGGCGTTTACATTATATTTAATATTTTATTTTACTATCTTTTTTTTATATCTTGTTTTATTTTTTACCTTATTTTGCTTTATATTTCATCTTATTGATTGTTATGTTGGTGTAACATTTCTTTTTTATTTTTTGTATTAGTTTTAAGTTGGCCAGTGACTAAGTTCACTTCTGTAGGAATATTATATGTAATGTTGTACAGGTGACTAGTTCACCTCAAACTTCTTGTGATATTTTTTTTCTGGTTAATAAAATTTTTAATTTTTAATAACTCGCTGAAAATACCCGATCACATAACCCAAGCATCGTCGGAGCGATTTGACTTGGTTGAACGACCGCTTGAGAACATCGCGTTTTCTTGATTAATACTTTAGGACGAGGAATTCTCAATGATATTGTTAATGAGTATGTTTGTCAATGCAAATTTTTATTGAATCATGAATCTGTTTCAGTAAATGTTATTTGGTTGAGAAGTTTTCTGAATGACAGAGAACAATTTATATCGGTGCAGAGCTTACAACGTGGAATATTCAAAAACATTAATTCGAAAGTTCTTCGGAATAGTGTTGGAGTTCCTCAGGGCTCAATTTTGGGCCCAATTTTGTTTCTACTCTACATAAATGATATAGGATCTAGTGTGGATTGCTGTATGTTTTTGTATGCTGATGATGCCACTGCGGTTATATCAGATAAGAATTCGTCAGTTTTGGAGACGCGAATACAGTATAATTTGGATAAATTATTTGATTGGTTCTCTATGAATTCACTACATGTTAACGCCGCAAAGACTAATTTTTCATAACTATAATAACAATAGCAATCTCAATATCAATGTAACCCTCAATGGCACTCTATTGCACAGAGTTGCTAGTGTTAAATTCTTGGGAGTTATACTTGATGAAAACTTGAATTGGAAGGCTCACTGTCAAAGTGTGTGCACAAGAATTGATTCTTTGTGCTACTTACTGAGAAATATGAAACATGTTCTTTCTATTGAACAGATTTTACAACTTTACCATGCGCAAGTCTCTTCAAGACTGAGTTATGGGATAGGCTTTTGGGGAGCATCCTCCGCTGCTAGGGATGTTTTTATAAGTCAAAAACGGGTGGTTAGATGTATTGTTGGTGTCCCTCAGACGACTTCCTGCAGGCGGTATTTTAGAGAATTGAAAATATTTTCATTACTATCGATTTTGATTCTTGAACTTGCCTCCTTGATATATCGAAACCGGGGAGGGTTTCTTCGGGGTGCTGACTTTCATGCTTATCCTACTCGCAACAATCTTAATTTGAGGTTGCCTAATTTTAAATATAGAATAGGTTTAATGTCTCCTTCCTCACTTGGAATCAGAGTGTTCAACAAGTTGGATGAAAATATGAAGCGTTCAGAAAATCTAAATATTTTCAAAAAAAAACTGAAAGAATATTTAGTCGATAAAAGTTTTCATAGTCTCGAGGAGTTTTTTCTGTACTGAGATGTAGTATTCTATATTAAGCATATGTACTGAGATGTTGTATTGTATACTAGGTATATATGTGTATTGACTTATTCCATAATGTAATGACATTCTTACGGAATAAAAACCTTTATTATTATTATTATTATTATAGGGAACTCGTATAGTTTGGAGTGTCCCAGAGAATGCAAAAATAGACAAATCATACATAGAGAGTTATTAAAAAAAAAGCTCAAAAATAAATAAAAACTATTACCATCTATTGTAGAAAATTCATTAGTTATTCATACTTTTTCATTCATGACATTGAATAGAAAGAAAGATTTATTATTTTGAATGTGTAGCATCTACTTATGTATATGTAATTTTATTTCGTGTATGCGAAGAGAAACGTGCCATTAAATTAGAGAGTTGTGAGCGTTCCTTCATTTATTCTGTAGAGTATTTAATATTTTCTAAAACTTTTACTAATTCTAAATTTGACATTCAGATTGGATATAAATTTTTAATCAGCTACGATAAATTGACATGCATATATCAATGACTAGAAAAATCGAAT
Organism: Cynegetis impunctata; assembly: GCA_030704885.1. Taxonomy (NCBI): domain Eukaryota; kingdom Metazoa; phylum Arthropoda; class Insecta; order Coleoptera; family Coccinellidae; genus Cynegetis; species Cynegetis impunctata. Next base: position 723,374 of record JARQZK010002192.1, read on the forward strand.
TGACTGGTAATGTAAAGCTTTTTTTCTTGAATAATGCTTCAATTCTTAATAAAATTTTGAATGAGTTAGCTCAATAAATTTTTTCATACTTACCCGAACGAGGAGCAAGTAATCAATTTGTATCAAATCAGTTTCAAACGATACAGGGTGTTCAGTTCTCATCAAGAATATCAAAAGAATCCGTTTGTTTTCTTTATTCATGTTGTACCAGGGCAAATTCAATAATTTTGTACGTAGTTCTTCAGACTATAATAAACATCCATTTCAATTTTTAACCTTATATTTCCTAATTTTTTAGTACAAAATAGTCATGCACTATATGCACGGTTCAATTAATTTGAGTTTCATATAACTTATTTATCGTTTTAACACTTATTTCGTGTCCAAATAACTCAAGAATTATTATGTGTCCAAATAACTCAAGGATTATTTTGTGTCCAAATAACTCAAGGATTATTTTGTATTCAAATAACTCAAGGATCATTTTGTGTTCAAATAACTCGAGGATTATTTTGTGTTCAAATAACTCAAGGATCATTTCGTGTCCTAATTACTCGAGGGTTATTTTGTGTCCAAATAACTCAAGGAATATTTTGTGTACAAATAACTCAAGGATTATTTTTTCTCCAAATAACTCAAGGATTATTTTGTGTCCAAATAACTAAAGGATCACTTTGTTTCAAAATAACTGAATATAGCCACCGCAGACGATTGAAGTGATATACACGCTGTTACAAAATTAATACATTCAACACATAATAATACAAAACTGTATATATTTACATATATATTCAAAATAGTTTTCTGGAAAAAAAATATTTTTTCGAGAACTTACCTCATCTTTGATTGTTTGGCCAGTGAGTATACATATAATGCAGTTTAGTAAACCAGCAACGATAGTGAAGAAATATGCCGCAAAAGATGAGTGTATCCCATTATCCTATTCAAAATAAAAAAATCCCAATTATAATTTTAGATTAGTCAGGAGTTTTAGATTTTCCTTTAGAACTTCATCTATGATGAATCAAATAAATTTTTTTTTTAGAGAATTGTGAAAAACTATACGGAATGTTGGAAATTGTTTTTTTCTCTCATATAGCGAATATTGTGCAATTATATATATATATATATATATATATATATATATATATATATATATATATATATGTTATATATATATATATATATATAATATATATATATATATATATATATATATATATATATATATATATATAATATATATATACTATATATATATATATATATATATATATATATATATATATATATATATATATATATATATATATAGGGTGTCTCGGTCAATATTTAAACCACGTATTCTACTTCAAAAGATAGAGATAAACTAGGGTCCCAACTTCTTAGTTTTTAAGATACAGAGTGTTAAAGGTGAAGACCAGATGGTGGTTTTTTGTAAATATTTTCGAAACCTGTGAAGGTAATTGGATGAAATTTAATATAGTTACGAAACGAGTATTGTAATATTTTCAGGAGTGCGTAGTGCAGGGGGGTATTAGAGAAAAATTAGGCCCAAATTTGTTGGGGGTTGATTTTTAGTAATTTTGACTTCAAAATTTGAAAATATAAAGCTTATTGTACAAATAAGGTCCTCTTCTTATACTTCGCTAGGAAGCACCATTTTCGAGAAAAATGCAATTGAATATTTCTTCAGGAATTGATTTTTGTTTTTCAATGTGCAAATCGAAGAGAAAATAATCAGTAACCTGGAAAAAAAGGTATTTAGTAGTAATGCAGAAGTTTTCAAATAGATAATCAGCAGATATCCACTTTGTACGTGGTTTATGCAATGGCAGAGCACGACGGTGAGCCAGCTCAATATGGTGTCAATATGGTCAATATTAGAAATTGGCTATACGAGTAATTTCCGAGTAAATGGATTAGAAGAGGTGTTCCTATTCCGTGTATTATTTTTGGGTCCGTATAAAAGATATAGTATAAGCAACAGAAGTAGACAACGAGGAGGAGTTGTGTGAAAGAATACGTGTGGCAAGGAATTAAATACGGCAAAACCATTTTGAAGTTTCGCAATCTTCACATGCGATTACCCGTAGAGACCCAAATATGCCTTCATGAGCAGGGCAAACTTTTCGAGCATCTTATCTGAATGTTAGAATAAGTAAACCTCAAATAATTGTTCCTTAATGTTTAATTCAGTGGTACCCAAACTGTGGGGAAGGGCATTGGGAGGCGCGAGAGCCTACAAATTTTGGGCTTTAAAATGACAAATTTCATATTTGACAAATTCTTATAAAAGGGGAATATATTGGTTGCACACTTTCAAAGATAACACCAAGAATTGCTTACCTTCTTGAGAAAATGCAGCACCACAGTTCGCATTAGACTAGAATAGTGATTTCAAATATGATATTTATAAAAAACCGTTATCGGGTCTTCACCTTTACAACAAAAAAGTTGTGGAACCGAGTTTATATGAACTTTCATATCTATTTCTGGCTGTAGAATAGATGATTCGAATATTGACGACTAATTTCGGGACAACAGTCAATTCGTAAAGAAATATTCAAATGCATTTTTCTCGAAAATGCTGCTTCCTAGCGAAGTATGAAAAGAGTACTTTATTTGTACAAAAAGCTTCATATTCTCAAATTTTTGAATCAAAATTACTAAAAATTAACCACAAAAAAATTTGGGCCAAATATTTCGTCAATACCCTGCACTAGGTTCTCCTGAAAATATTGCAATACTAACTTTTAGTACATTAAATATAAAGTAAAAAGTTTCGTAACTGTGCCAAATTTTATTCAATTACCTTCACAGGTTTCGAAAATATTCACGAAAAACCACCATCAGGCCTTCACCTCTAAAACCCTGTATCTCAAAAACAAAAAAGTTGTGGAACCTAGTTTATATGAACTTTTATCTCTATTTTTGGAAGTAGAATATGTGGCCGAAATTTTGACGTCTAATTTCGGGATACCCTGTATATATATATATATACATATACATATATATATATATATATATATATATATATATATATATATATATATATATATATATATATATATATATATATATATATATATATATATATATATATATATATATAATACGTACAAGCAGCTCCCTTGGAAAGTTCGATAATTTTTTAAATTATTGAAAAATCCTTGTTCACTTGTTCATTTTTGAAATATATATATATATATATATATATATATATATATATATATATATATATATATATATATATATATATATATATATGTCACCGGAAGATAACGAGATCCGCAAGTATATAAATTTCCTAGGAAATTTATAAACCTTCGTAGGATTCTAAACGAGAGAAGAATTGTATTATTTTACGTCCACATTTTCGCAAATTTATCAATTTGCGACGTCTCGTGGTAAGTTTATAAACTAACGGATATCCATTCGTAAGATTCTAAACGGTTCGACCAATCACAGAAGAGCTTTTAATTTTACGCTTCTTTGAAATACAGCAAATAACACACTGCTCTCTGATTGGTCGATATTGACAGTGGCAAAGCTTGTGTCTATAGACTTAGGTACAATCAGACTTGCCAAAGTATAAATTTATCAGTTTCGATTACCTACCTAACACTATTTTTACTTTAAAACTAGGTAGGTACCTACAATACAGGGTTACTTTTTTACATAATATGCTAATGACCCCTACTTCACTCTACCAAAATAAAACAACAGAAATGGTGTTCTACTATATTAAAGAGGTTTATTGAAAAAGAAAAAACAATCATAAAACATTATAATGACATTTTTTTACTACTTTGGCCATGGCCACTATAAAACTTTCGTAACTCTGTGGTAAATTTCACTTCGTCAACAAATTTTCTAGCATTTACCGCACTTCACCATTTTGGCTGTCCGCAGCTTGTAGGTTGTTCATTATGGGTATAGTTTAGTAACCTTAGCAAAATATAACTATTTTCACAGTTCCAACATAGTAAAAATATTAAAAACTTTACAAAAACACACGAGCAACTGATTTGTTTATGTTCCCGTGGCGACCAATGGCGGCGGAGAGGAAGGAAAAGGAACACGTGACTTATTCAACCAATCAGAGCGTACATGGCGTTTGGTTATTGCTTACTTATTATTTTACGTGTGAGTTCGGTAAGTTTATCAATTTGCGAAAATATGGGCGTAAAATAATACAATTTATGTCTCGTTTAGAATCCTACGAAGATTTATAAATTTCCTAGGAAATTTATAAACTTGCGTTTCTTGTTATTTTCCGGTGACATAAATATATATATATATATATATATATATATATATATATATATATATATATATATATATATATATATATATATATATATATATATATATATATATATATATATATATATATATATATATATATATATATATATATATATATATATATATATATATATATATATATATATATATATATATATATATATATATATACAGGGTGTTTCTAAATTGCGAAAGATTTCAATGGGTGATTCTTTAGCAAAAATTAAGGGGGGTCTTTCATATAACTTTTTGTTCAACACCCTTTTCCCTCCAAGTTACAGCCCTTTGAAATTAGTTGAAAATTGTTTTTATTCAATACATCCACTTTGGAAAAATTTGGAAGAATGAAATTTGGCAGATAACTGCTGCCAATAAAATGGCAGTTTTTGAGTGTTTTTGTTACCCTTAAATGTAATCACAAGGGGCTGAAAAAAATAACCCCTATAATATTTTGCATCAGAACTTTTTAATGCGCCTACATTTTCCTTTTTGAAAAATATATTCGAAAAGACAGACTGGATCTGCAACTTTTTTATATCTTGACTTTTAATCATAAAGTTGTTAGTTTGATCACAAAAAAATAAAATAGTGCTCAGACTATTTTCCCATAAATTCACAGAGGTTATCATTTATTAAAAAAAAAACAAGTAAGCTGCTGTCAAATGTCAAATAATTTGTTAATTGTTATTAGTAGTACAATTATTGTTCAATCCGCTCTAATTTTCAATATTCTTCAACTAAATAAAAAAATGCTATTCTTTCAATAAAGTTTTATTTAGTTGTGAAAAATGTTTGAAGTCATTATAAAACTGTCAGCAGCTTACTTGTTTTTTTTTAAATAAATGATAACCTCTCTATGAATTTATGGGAAGAGTCTGAGCAGTATTTTATTTTTTTGTGATCAAACTATCAACTTTATGATAAAAAGTCAAGACACAAAAAGTTGCAGATTGAGTCTGTCTTTTCAAATATATTTTTCAAATAGGAAAGTATGAGCGCATTGAAAAGTTCTCATGCAAAATATTATAGGGGTTGTTTTTTTCAGCCCCTTGTGCTAACATTTTAGTGTAACAAAAACACTTAAAAACTACCATTTTGTGAGCAGCAGTTATCTGCCAAATTTCATTCCTCTAGTTTTTTCCTAAGTGGATGTATTGAATGAAAACAATTTTTTTCACCTAATTTCAAAGGGCTGTAACTTGGAGGGAAAATGGTGTTGAACAAAAAGTTATATGAAAGACCCCCCTTAATTTTTGCTGAAGAATCACCCATTGAAATCTTTCGCATCAATTCAGAAACACCCTGTATATATATATATATATATATATATATATATATATATATATATATACAGTGCTTTCATGATGAAAGGAACAAATTCATTAAAAAATTAGGTTTCTATTTCATGTTAAAAACTTCTGACAGGTCGATTAGTATTTTTATTTGGGCATTTTTCGCAATAAAAATTTGTATAGCAGGGTGTCTCATTCAAGAGCTATGGCTTTGCATTAGTTTTTTTAAACGGTAATACCCTGTATATTATTTCACTTTACAATTCTACGATAAATCTTATCACTTTTTTGTGAACATACCATATGCCTCAACTCGATGGATTGCCAGAAACGGAGATAGTGGGTAATGAGAGGTGATATGAAAACACACAAATTGTATTTACTAATTTAATTTTTACATATGTTCAATCTGTTGTCCGTTTACTTCGAGACATTTTTGAAGTCGATTCCAATGTTTCCCGTTTGCACAGAGATTTTCAATTACTTCTGGATGATAAGTCTTTTTCCTGCCTGATTTCCTCTCTTTTAGTATCATCCAATATTAATTTGGTCTATTCAAATAACTTTAGACTTCAAATAACCCCATAAAGAAAAAAATCCAATGGGGTTATGTCCGGTGATCTTGGCGGCCACTCAATCGGACCTCTCCGTCCTATCCCATCTGTTGGGAAAAAGTTGCATCAAGAAATGGTCAAACAGCGATTGAAATAGTGAGGAGTGCCCATCCATTGTTTTGAAACCATATCTCGTTATTAGGTATGTCAGGATCTTGTTGGGTTAGGAAACAAAACAGCTAAAAGCCGGAATGAGTTCGAACTGGAGAAAGTTCCAAGTAGTCCCTCTCCGTGTAGTGTTCCTTCAAAAAAATAGGGACCAACATATACGATTTCGAACAATCGCTGCCCATGTATTAATTTTTTGAAGGCCGCTGTGTGTGGCATTCTTGCATCCAATGAGGATTCTCGGTCGCCCAAATACCTACAGTTTTGTCTGCTTGACGTGGCCATTTAAAGTAAAGGTGGCTTCATCAGAAAAAATTATGTTGTAAATGAAATTTTAGATGTTGATTATGAATTTCAAGAATCTTGCTCACAAAAACTGTACTCTGCGGTCAACAATCGTCTTCTTAATAATCATGTAACCAGCTTAATTTTATAGGGATGATTCCTTATTTACCTTAAGTATTTTTATGCACGGACCCTAACTGATTAAATTGAAATTATTGGAATTGTAGTAATGGATGTATTGAGGGTTATTATCTTGGGTTTCTAGTAGAACGTTCAGCAGCTGTTTCTCTTGTTCAGATACTCTCGGTGGTCTTCCTTTAGGTAAATCTCTAACGTGGCCGTATCTCCTGAAATTTTTGATTCAATTTTGCTGACTGTCGATCTAGTAATTGGCGGACGATCAGGATGAATTTTCATTGAATAGTGCAGACTTCTTCTTGTGAACGTCACACCTATCTCCAAAACCAATCATATAAGTATTCAAATACGTTCTCTCTCAAGTATATTGCATTTTCTTAAACAATGAAGTAGTGTAGTGCCTGGAGCGTTGAAAACGTGAAAACTGCGGACTATACAGCACCAGTGAATGAATTCAGATGGTACATGTGAAATTTCATTCTTCAGATTTAATGACAATGTTTACCTAAATTTTTTTTTGTACTTTTAATCCACATTTTAAATCTCCAGGTGCTCCACTATCTCCGTTATAATCTGGGAATCCATCAAGTCTTTTTGTGAACATACCATATGCCTCAACTTGATGGATTCCCAGATTATAACGAAGATGTGGATTAAAAGTACAAAAAAAAATTTAGGTAAACATTGTCATTAAATCTGAAGAATGAAATTTCACATGTACCATCTGAATTCATTCACTGGTGCTGTATAGTCCGCAGTTTTCACGTTTTTAACGCTCCAGGCACTACACTACTTCATTGTTTAAGAAAATGCAATTACTTGAGAGAGAACGTATTGAAGTACTTATGATGATTGGTTTTGGAGATAGGGTGCGTTCACAAGAAGAAGTCTGCAATCTATTCAATGAAAATCATCCTGATCGTCCGCCAATTACTAGATCGACAGTCAGCAAAATTGAATCAAAATTCAGGAGATACGGCCACGTTAGAGATTTTACCTAAAGAAGACTACCGAGAAGTATCTGAAGAAACAGTGCTGAACGTTCTACTTGAACCCAAGATAACCCTCATACATCCATTACTACTACAATTTCCAATAATTTCAATTTATCAGTAAGGTCCGTGCATAAATACTTAAGGTAAAATAAGTATCATCCTATAAAATTAAGCTGGTACATGATTATTAGAAGACGATTTGACCGCAGAGTACAGTTTTGTGAGCAGATTCTTGAAATTCATAAATCAACATCTAAATTTCATTACAAACATAATTTTTCTGATGAAGCCACCTTTACTTTAAATGGCCACGTCAACAGACAAAACTGTAGGTTATTGGGCGCCGAGAATCCTCATTGGATGCAAGAATGCCACACCACAGCGGCCTCAAAAAAATTAAATACATGGGCAGCGATTGTTCGAAATCGTATAGTTGGTCCCTATTTTTTGGAGGAACACTAAACGGAGAGGACTACTTGAACTTTCTCCAGTTCGAACTCATTCCGGCTTTAGCTGTTTGTTCCTAACCCACAAGATCCTGACATACCTAATAACGAGATATGGTTTCAACAAGATGGACACTCCTCACTATTTCAATCGCTGTTCGACAAATTTCTTGATGCAACTTTTCCCAACAGATGGATAGGACGGAGAGGTCCGATTGAGTGGCCGCCAAGATCACCGGACATAACCCCATTGGATTTTTTCTTATGGGGTTATTTGAAGTCTAAAGTTTATTTGAATAGACCAAATAATATTGATGATCTAAAAGAGAGAATCAGGCAGGAAATAAGACTTATCAGTCCAGAAGTAATTGAAAATGTGCAACGGGAAACATTGAATCGACTTCAAAAATGTCTCGAAGTAAACGGACAACAGATTGAACATATGTAAAAATTAAAATATTAATTACATTGTGTGTTTTCATATCGTACCTCTCATTACCCACTATCTCCGTTTCTGGCAATCCATCGAGTTGAGGCATATGGTATGTTCACAAAAAGTGATAAGAATTTATCGTAGAATTGTAAAGTGAAATAATATACAGGGTATTACCTTTAAAAAAACTAATGACAAAGCCATAGCTCTTGAATGAGACACCCTGTATACAAAATTTTTATTGCGAAAAATGCCCAAATAAAAATACTAATCGACCTGTCCGAGGATTTTAACATGAAATAGAAACCTAATTTTTTAATGAATTTGTTCCTTTCATCATGAAAGCACTGTATAATATTATTGATGTGTACTTCTATTGTTCATCTTTTGTTTCCAATTTTATAAATATTATTGGAGATATTTTTTCATCAGTTGGATCTTGTTGAATAAAGCAAAAAAATGCATTGTTTCTTCAATAGTTTGAATTTTTTGTCTTCAGGTCCAGGACAAGCTAATAAAACATACGAATAATTTTCATTCAGCCGATGCATCGTTGTCGCGTATATATATATATATATATGTATATATATATATATATATATATATATATATATATATATATATATACACTTAAAAGAGGTCTATTTATTGAATATTTGGTACGTATGTTAAGAACTGGTTTGGACGGCGTTGTTTAAAGCTACAGTTCCACGGGATTAACATTGGGGAACATTTTGTTGCTGAATGTTTCTCCTTGTTGCCAAGGGTAGAAAGTTATGGCAACATATGTGAATTTCTTGTTTCCACTGAAGCAACTAAAATTGCCAATAGTTGCATATTACTTAGTAGAAAGCACTCAACATTTGTTGCCGAAACATAAAGAAATTTTAAGGAACATTTAGGCACATTTTGGAACATTTACGGAAACAAGCAACACCAACAAAATTGTTCCGTAATGTTCCTCCGGTGGAAACGTAGCAATATATATATATATATATATTTATATATATTTTCTTCAAATTTTACTGACCACTTTTATTATATAGTAGGAGTATAGTTTTACTAGGTTAAGGCCACAAATACAGTCAATTTTAATAATCTTTTACTTCCAAATATCACAAATTAAATTAAAATTACGCGTTTCGACATAAGTCGAAACGCGTACTATATATATATATATATATATATATATATATATATATATATATATATATATATATATATATATATATATATATATAAATATATATATTTATATATATATATATATATATATATATATATATATATATATATATATATATTCGTTCTCGTACTTCACTGCACACTGAAAATCTGCGACACGAATGTTTACTAGTTAAGTTATCCATACTTTTCCACTGGTGGAACTGTAGCTTTAGAAATATTGTAAATTGTTTCTTTTTTCGCGACCTACAATACTACTTTCAAGAATCAGTTTTACAATTTCGAAGTTATAAGTGAAAATGTGATGAAAACTACCATGAAAATACGAATGATAATACTTACTCCGAATACTTGTATCATTATTCCGCCACCTAGTAAAAGTGAACCTATAACGAGTAGAACTGAAGACTTGTAGTTAATCACCATATATTTTTTCAGCCCACTAAAACAGAGTTACGTTTCTGGAGTATAATACTTCATGTAGCATCTATTGAACGAACATTACTTCACATTCTAAAATATTTTGAATCTCAATGGGAGGCAATTTTCAGTCGTATTTTTCCGAAAAAAATAGACTACTTCACTGAAAACTATGAAACTAGGACATTTATTTGAAACTAATTAAACAAACTTCATACCGGAGCTGAAAATAAGAGTTCACGATGCATCGAAATATCCCCATCTACCTTAGAAGGTACATGTTAAATTACTGTTGTAGACTGAAGTCGACTAAGAATAACTGTTATGAATAGTTTGAATCATCCTTGACGATTTCATAGCATTATTTCAGATATTTTACAGTTTTCTTCTCTCACGAGTCATCGTTCCAGATTTTGTCCGAAAAAAGTTTTTTTGTCATAAGATGCCCTGAGGAACAATTCCATGCAAACTGCCTTGTGGAGAGGGTTAAACACCTAATGTCAGTGTTATGGTGTGGTATATTATCTCAACCAAAGGCATGGGATGCCAATAGACCGTGGAAAGGACGATCAAACAAGACCAGCACAAGCGAGTACTAGAAAAACTACTACTGCCGCAACTCAAATAATGCTTCCCTGATGATGATAATGACCTTTTTTGCATGATTCAGCACAGTGCCATAAAGCCAGAAGTGTAACTGCATTTCTGGCTGAAAATCATGTTAGTATTTCGCCTTGGCCAGGAATTCACTAGAAAGTAACTCCATAGAAAACATGTGAAAACTAACCAAGCGGACCATTGAAGATAAAGTAAAGACCACAAAGTGGCAGTAGATTAAAGCTCAAATCATAGAATGGCATCAAAACTCCGAACTTCAAGAGATTGCAAAGACATGTGTTGAGAGCATGCCTCGACGCATATAACCTCTTATTGTAGCATTAAGTGACATCACGAAATATTGAAACTTATTCATTAGAGTTTCGCTATTGGTAATATAACCTAAATGAAAAATAATAAATAGTATTGCCTAAATTTTTTGTTATTTTTATGATACCAATAGAATACAGATGGGTACCTACTCATAAAAAATACGTAAGAAACCTACAACTCATAATTTCTTTGAGAAATACAGTTAAAGTCTAAAATACAGAATTATGAGTACTGTCCCTAATAATATAGCCACCCACTATATATATATATATATATATATATATATATATATATATATATATATATATATATATATTCCCAAGAAAAATTCAATGTCCTAGTATATATATATATATATATATATATATATATATATATATATACAGTGTGACCCATTTTTAATGGAAACACCCCTGTAAAATTTGAAGTTGTGAACCGATATCAACACTTTTTTTTTAAATGTCGAGTACTGAAAGTTCTACCTTGGGACAAAATTTGAATTCTTTATTCCAATTTTCAGGGCATACTACGATATTTTTTCTTCCAAATTCGGGATTTTTTATGAGTGATTTTTTTATTGAAAAAATCACCACTGGATTCAGCATGCCCCTAAATAGGTATGATCAAACTTTCATTGAAAAACATTCATCTTGGTCATCTCCCGAAAGGCGTATAATTTCAATTTTCTCTCTTACGCTCAATCTTGCACTCATTATTTCCATAGCAACTAAAATTTAAATAAAAAAATTTTTAGGTCTTAGTTTAAGTTGAAATCTTGAATGTAATTCCGTTATTTTCAGTCAAAATATTTAAGCTATTAAATTTTTTTGCCAAAAAAAAATATTTTCATGACTATCTGTTGATATTGGGTGTTTTTTTGAGATTGTTAAGTGTGAGTTTTCGAACTTTGAGTTCCCATAAGTTTGTTATAAATGAATGTTTTTCAATGAAAGTTTGGTCATACCTATTTAGGGGCATGCTGAATCCAGTGGTGATTTTTTCAATAAAAAATATCACTCATAAAAAATCCCGAATTTGGAAGAAAAAATATCGTAGTATGCCCTGAAAATTGGAATGAACAATTCAAATTTTGTCCCAAGGTAGAACTTTCAGACACGACATTTAAAAAAAAAGTGTTGATATCGGTTCACAACTTCAAATTTTACAGGGGTGTTTCCATTAAAAATGGGTCACACTGTATATATATATATATATATATATATATATATATATATATATGTATATAGTGGGTGGCTATATTATTAGGGACAGTACTCATAATTCTGTATTTTAGACTTTAACTGTATTTCTCAAAGAAATTATAAGTTGTAGTTTTCTTATGTATTTTTTATGAGTAGGTACCTATCTGTATTCTATTGGTATCATAAAAATAACAAAAAATTTAGGCAATACTATTTATTATTTTTCATTTAGGTTATATTACCAATAGCGAAACTCTAATGAAATAAGTTTCAATATTTCGTGATGTCACTTAATGCTACAATAAGAGGTTATATGCGTCGAGGCATGCTCTCAACACATGTCTTTGCAATCTCTTGAAGTTCGGAGTTTTGATGCCATTCTCCGATTTGAGCTTTAATCTACTGCCACTTTGTGGTCTTCACTTTATCTTCAATTGTCCGCTTGGTTAGTTTTCACATGTTTTCTATGGAGTTACTTTCTAGTGAATTCCTGGCCAAGGCGAAATAGGTACTAACATGATTTTCAGCCAGAAATGCAGTTACACTTCTGGCTTTGTGGCACTGTGCTGAATCATGCAAAAAAGGTCATTATAATCATCAGGGAAGCATTCTTTAAGTTTCAGCAGTAGTCGTTTTTCTAGTACTCGCTTGTACTGGTCTTGTTTGATCGTCGTTTTCACGATCTATAGGCACCCCATGCCTTATATATATATATATATATATATATATATATATATATATATATATATATATATATTATATATATATATATATATATATATATACATCTATATATATACATATATATATATATTATATATATAATATATATATATATATATATATATATATATATATATATATATATATATTCAATTCTAATTATGTGATGAATTGTTGTCTTCTAGCCAAAGTATATTCTATTTATTCTTACCTATACACAACCTGATGTAGCTTAATGCAAATTTTCAACTTTTGTGTGATACACTTTTGAGTAAATTCGTCGTAATATAAATCTTCTTCTTCGCTACAATTGCTGTCACATACATGATCGATGTAATTTCCGATGGTCATCATGTGAAATTTTACGTGAAATCCTAAATAGCCGAGAATGAAACAGTTACAAAGTATCACCAAATCAGCTGAAATGTAAATCAGTCTATAAATTATTGAGAATATTTTGCCAAAATTCATCCATGTTATCTCCTTGGTTGCATAAATAATATAAACTTCGTTTGCGTTGTGAGATTCATCAATAGCAAACAACCCAGATGCAATTGCAGCACAAACTAAATCTGAATAAACAATTATTTTTAGTAATTTTATGTAAAGCATCATTTTTTCTTGAGTAATCCTGTTTGCAAATTCAATTGGGAGAAGTTTTCTCTGAAACGCAGTTCCAAAATTGATACACTTTTTTCCTATTGTGGCAAAATTTGAGAGGCATATTAAACTCTGCAATAGAACAAAGTATTAGGCCAGTAAAAATACTTTGTAACTATTAGATTGGGCCGATACTTGATGAAAATCCATTATAATATTGTAAATAAAACTTCACAGTTTTTGATTTTCACTATATTTTGTTAACATGACAATTGTTTCGCCAATACACAGTGGCTTCTTCAGATGTATAATACATACTAACTTTTACAACGAGAATATTGAAAGATGAAGGAAGCTAATATACAATAATAATGGGGAAAAACCTAAACGTAATCACTTACCAGGTAGAAAGTACAAACTGTTAAAGACATGGGAAAACACAATAGGCACAAATATTCAATATTACATCTAGAAGAGATTTAACAACGGTGAACTATTTATATCTAATTGGTCATTTATCAAATTATTGGATTGTTTCATACTATTATTTTCAAGAGCTTCGAATGAATTGAGTTTATAGCCTTTCTTTCTATATGTAATATTTCAATTTCACTATTGAAAATATGATTTTGTTCTAGGAGATGTGATGTATAAGTATTCTGCATTGTGAGGTCGAATGGGATGGCTTATGGAAAATCGAAAATGCATTTTTTTGCTATTTCTTTCTATTGTCAAATCCAAAAAATTAATTGAACCTTCTGTTTCATTTTCAACAGTTGAAAATGAAATAGACAATAGAAAGAAATAGCAATAAACATGCATTTTCGATTTTCCATCCCATTCGGACCTCACTATACACAATTCGTCTTTACATCCTTACCAACATAAGTTAGCAGCATTTAATGGCATGATAAATAGACTCATTAATATACCGTTATCACAAGAAAATTACCTAACTACTACTACTACTATTTAAAAATAGCATCCAAAATTCAGAATACCATTGGAAAACATATTAAAAATTACAAAGATGAAACTACACAACAAAATAAATAAGGGATCTATAAGCTAACTTGTGGTTCATGTCCTAAAGTATATGTTGGCCAAACTGGCATGAACTTTAGAGTTCGAATATCAGAACATAAAAGAAATAACGACAAGGAAATATTAGATTCTACTTATGCATCACATCTCCTAGAACAAAATCATATTTTTAATAGTGAATTTGAAATAATACATATAGAAGAGAAAGGCTATAAACTCAATTTATCAGAAGCTCTTGAAATTAATAGTATGAAACAATCCAATAATTTGTTAAATGACGAATTAGATATGAATAGTTCACCGTTGTTAAATCTCTTCTAGATGTAATATTGATTATCTGTGACTATTGTGTTTTCCCAATTTTTATTGTATATTCCCTTCCTTCATCTTTCAATATTCTCGTTGTAAAAGTTAGTATGTATTATACATCTGAAGAAGCCACTGTGTATTGGTGAAACAATTTTTATGTTAACAAAATATAGTGCAAATCAAAAACTGTGAAGTTTATTTACAATAAAAAATACTTTGATTAAATATCACGAATACATCTATCTAGCCAATTCTGATTAACATCATTATATTATAATACTCAAAATGAAAATAACCAGTTTCCACGTCATATAAATATATTCAATATAATGTTGCAAATGAGGGACTTGTTTGTGATAATGATGGTAGTTTTTATATCTAAGTTTTAGACGAACCAGTCAAATATTTTAATAATATATATATATATATATATATATATCCACTAATAATAATTAATATTTATATAATAATTTAAGCATGCTTTTAATGTTGGTTTGTTGAAAAAAACAAATAGATGAGTTAAGTTCAGAAGGAATTAATTATAAAAAGTTCTATCTAATATATATCATTAACTTTCCAAAATATCACGAGGGACATTTGCTTATACACATACTTACGAATATTCGAATGCCCACGTGAGCGCCATACTTGACAATCAACTTACTGTCGAAAGTCACAAGTAATTCACCGAAAAAGTATAATATTTCAAACAAGATCATAAAGAATGTAATCACAATAAGAACGAAGAAAAAATTGTACTTGGGTAACCATTCTGACACAACCATGAAAAAACTTAAATGATCTTCAGAACTATTAGCTTTATCTGAAAAATTAATATATATTTTGTTGTAGAATACTTATACCATTTAAAACAAATTCTATGAAAAATATATTTTTTCTACTTGCGAGCGGAAAAGTTCACTTTTCCGCTCTCAATTTAGTTTAAAAAGTGCAACTTTTCCGCACTAGTGCGGAAAAGTGAAAATATCAAAAATAGAATACAAATTTGTCACAAAGTAACTTCTATCTATCTATCTATCTATCTATCTATCTATCTATCTATCTATCTATCTATCTATCTATCTATCTATCTATCTATCTATCTATCTATCTATCTATCTATCTATCTATCTATCTATCTATCTATCTATCTATCTATCTATCTATCTATCTATCTATCTATCTATCTATCTATCTATCTATCTATCTATCTATCTATCTATCTATCTATCTATCTATCTATTATCTATATATCTATCTATCTATCTATCTATCTATCTATCTATCTATCTATCTATCTATCTATCTATCTATCTATCTATCTATCTATCTATCTATCTATCTATCTATTATCTATCTATCTATCTATCTAATCTATCTATCTATCTATCTATCTATCTATCTATCCTATCTATCTATCTAGTCTATCTATCTATCTATCTATCTATACTATCTATCTATCTATTCTATCTATCTATCTAGCTATCTATCTATTCTATCTATGCTATCATATCTATCTATCTATTCTATCTATCTATCTATCTATCTATCTATCTTATCTATCTATCTATCTATCTATCTATCTATCTATCTATCTATCTATCTATCTATCTATCTATCTAATCTGTCTATTCAACAATCTATCTGTCTATTCAACAATCTATCTATCTATCCAACAATCTATCTATCTGATCTATCTATCTATCTATCTATCTAATCTATCTATCTATTCTATCTATCTATCTATCTATCTATCTATCTATCTAATCTATCTATCTATCTAATCTATCTATCTATCTATCTATTTCTATCTATCTATCTATCTATCTATTACTATCTATCTATCTATCTATTATCTATCTATCTATCTATCGTATCTATGCTATCTTCTATCCGTATTATCTATTATCTATCTATCTATCTATCTATCTATCTATCTATCTATTATCTATCTATTCTATCTCTCTATCTATCTATCTAATCTATCTATATCTAATCTATCTATCTATATCTAATCTATATCTATCTATCTATATCTAATCTATCTATCTATATCTAATCTATCTAATCTATCTATCTAATCTATCTATCTAATCTATCTAATCTATCTAATCTATCTAATCTATCTATCTAATCTATCTAATCTATCTATCTAATCTATCTATATCTATCTATCTAATCTATCTATATCTATCTATCTAATCTATCTATATCTATCTATCTAATCTATCTATCTAATCTATCTATATCTATCTATATCTATCTATCTAATCTATCTAATCTATCTATATCTATCTATCTAATCTATCTAATCTATCTATATCTATCTATATCTATCTATCTAATCTATCTAATCTATCTATATCTATCTATATCTATCTATCTAATCTATCTAATCTATCTAATCTATCTATATCTATCTATCTATCTATCTATATCTATCTATCTATCTATCTATCTATCTATCTATCTATCATCTATCTATCTATCTAATCTATCTATCTATCTATCTATCTATCTATCTATCTATCTATCTATCTATCTATCTATCTATCTATCTATTTATCTATCTATCTATCTATCTATCTATCTATCTATCTATTCTATCTATTATCTATCTATCTATCTATCTATCATCTATCTATCTATCTATCTATCTATCTATCTATCATCTATCATCTATCTATCTATCTATCTATCTATCTATCTATCTATCTATCTATCTATCTATCTATCTATCTATCTATCTATCTATTCTATCTATCTATCTATCTATCTATCTATCTATCTATCTATCTATCTATCTATCTATCTATCTATCTATCTATCTATCTATCTATCTATCTATCTATCTATCTATCTATCTATCTATCTATCTATCTATCTATCTATCTATCTATCTATCTATCTATCTATCTATCTATCTATCTATCTATCTATCTATCTTTTTATCTATCTATCTATCTATCTATCTATCTATCTATCTATCTATCTATATATATATATATATAATATATATATATATATATATATATATATATATATATATATATATATTATATGACATATTATGTATGTACCTAATGTCGATAAGTCCACAAAGACCAACTAGTCCTGTTATATTTTCTCGTTATAATGGCAAAAACTTGATAGTGATATATATAAATACCTCTCAAATTTAGTAACTTCTTATAAATATTTGGTGCATCATCTGATTTTGTGTATGATTTTCGAACCATTACAAGATATGCACCGATTTTCATCCGTTTATTTTAATCTTTCAAATATTCACTTCAAAGGTCCCTTGGAATATTAAGTCTGTATTCATTCGAATATTCAACTAAATGATTGTTTCGTGTATATTGTGTTATTCAATTATTTGATTAATATCGTTGGATCTAACTTTTCTATTCAATATTTTATTCCATCATAACTTTTCGAACCAGTTACCTAATTGATCTTTTTTGTTATAACGAAACACCATTAGGAAACAAAATATTTTACGTTCCTTGAAAAAACTATCGTAGGTTAATCGTTATACAATTTAGGTTATCCAAATCCAGTAGAATTTTTCTGCATATTAAAAACTAATGCCCCATTTCATCGAAACTCAAAATATTGGTTGTCGATTTTAGAGGGAAAATTGTAGTTATTATTTCAACAACTCAGTTTCGTCTACACGATTAAATATGTTTGAATGTGGCATTCTTAAAATGACGATAATATTTCAGACAACCGGAAAATTTTGCGACAACAATTTACCTAAAACAATTATTCACTAACTTTTTATCATCTTCTTCTTCTTCTTCCGGTGCCGTACCCGGTTTCGGACATAGGCGACCTCTCTACAACTATTGGTGT
Organism: Cynegetis impunctata; assembly: GCA_030704885.1. Lineage (NCBI taxonomy): Eukaryota > Metazoa > Arthropoda > Insecta > Coleoptera > Coccinellidae > Cynegetis > Cynegetis impunctata. The sequence goes on from JARQZK010002192.1 coordinate 742,270, forward strand.
TGTGCGTGATACAGTGATACACGAATAGAAGGGACCTACAGTTAAACGACGGTTCCGAACGTCTTTATTGAGAGGCTTTACAAGGCAGAATACTTCTCGGTGGTTTTCCATTGCCTTCCGAGAGGTGGCTCCGCATTAATTTGTCGGTTCGGCCGGGATTCGATCCACCGACCTTCTGTTCAGTAGCCCAACGCACTGACCACTGAACTATGGAGCCACACTAAGTCAAGTTTATATCTATAAAATCAAATTAATCATGAAAAATATACAAATTCAATATATTACATGAAGAATAAATTTAACCAGCTCTCTTGGAAAGTTGTTAAATAATTTTTAAAATTATTGAATAATTTTCCTTGTTCACTTCATGTACGCGATACAATCATTAATATCGTAATCGTATTTTACTTTCTACAGTGAATATGATTTACGAATAGTGCAGTCATTGAAGCTTTTTAGCTCAGAAATTTTTTACTATGAACCGATTTATATGAAATTTTGTAATTGGGCTTATCTTACTCTTGACTTCAAAAATGATACTGACCTGAACTCCGTTTTCACCCTAGGGGTGGTTGCCACCTCTTTTCGGTGGTGAAATTTTTTTAACCTCGGATATCGATAGAAGATCTAATTTTAAGCAAAAAACGTTCTATAAAGTTCTACAAAGTTTTTCCACGATTTTCAACTGTTTTTTGCAAATATCTCTAAAAATATGCATTTAACGATAATATCACAATGAACAAAATTGTAGCAGGTAAAAAAATAAACAAATTGGTTTTTTATATAGTGTTCTAAGTGCAATATTAAGCGAGATATTGAAGATCAAAGCCGTTTTTTATTTTGTCTGAAATTTAATCGATGTATTCAATGCCATCAAGCGGAGAGCGAATAAATTTTTTGCATTCTAATGAAAAAGGTTTTTATAGTGCATCTAATGGTTTTTTTTTAAACAATGGGTTTCATAAGTGCCTTTTCCACCAAAATTAAAATTAATCGTATTCCGTCTAGAATTAACTTTAATATAAAGAGTTTGATAGAATCTAGCAGTTTGGCTGCTTTGGAACACATATTTTTCGAAAAAATCGCGATTTTAAGAAAAAATACATTTTCGAATTAAAAAATACCTTCTTTTCATAATATCTCAAAAATAATGAAAGATAAGTAAAAAAGTGTAATAATAAAAAATATAGGTTTTTTTGACAAAAAATTTGATTTTTTCCCTGTCACATGGAAATTGACGGAGATATGATTGTTCAAAGAGCGCGCGGTAGCGCAATCACAGTCTCAAAATAAAATGTTTTTCACTACATATCGTAATGAAAAAAATTGTAGCTATTTTAATTACCTTTAAAATGGTTTTTTATAAGTTGTGATAGCTTAAAAATTGAAGGAGTTATGGCCCAAAAACTAATCGTATTTTTATCTACTCAGTAAACTAAACATACAGTATACTGAAAATTCCGAATTTTCAATTGCCAATAACTTGAAAAGTATTGGGTTTCTGAAAAAACTTTATGAAACATTTGTTGTTTAAAATTAGGTTTTCTATCGATATCCGAGGTTATTAAAAAAAAACACCAGCGAAAAGGGGAGGCAACCACCCCCAGGGTGAAAACGGAGTTCGGGTCGATATCACTTTTGAAGTTAAAGGTATGATAAGCCTAATTCCAAAATTTCATGTAAATCAGTTCATAGTAAAAAATTTCGGAGGTAAAAACGTATTTTACGCTTCAATGGCTACACTAGAACATTTATTCATATTATACCAGTTAGATAGTTATTTAGATCGATTTAATAATTTCGAAAAATGTTAAAATGAAGCTTCACATGTATTCTGAAAATCTATTGTGTTACTTTCGTCAATACAGTGGTTTCATCTCGTACTTGAAATCTGGTATAAAAGAAAATATTCCTCTTTCAGAAAACTCAGCGGATACACTTGTATGTACAAGTGTATCAATTATTTAGTTTGGGGTTATGTTGTACTGCGACCTTATGGTCTCTTGTACTCCCCTATAGGCGTTCGAAATTAAGATAGTAGCGCCGGAACGGCTAATATCGGTACTAGAGCATGGGAGATTAGCTGTTTGTTTACATTGGTTGTAATGGTATTTACGTTCATTTCGTTTTGAGTTTTCGAGCGTTTATCGTCGTAATTTGTGTTTTTTTTGGACTTTGTATTTTCCTGTGATATATTGTGTTTGGATTGAGGACAATTTTATCTCTGTTCAACAGTAGATAAGCTACCTACATCAAGTTGAAATTTATACTGAGTTTTTATCATTGAACATGAAAATCAATAATAAAATAAAGTAGAGGACGAATAAATTAATTGGTTGAAGGAACTATGTATACCTCATGAAAAGGCTGTACGATAGAATACCTATTTATTTAAAAAATAAAAAAACTTTCAAAAGTTTCAAGAAAACAACTCTGACATGTCTACTTTCATTATGAACTGAAGAATTTTTGAGTATAATGGACAAAACTAAGTACTTATCAGCTAAATTGAAAGAAACAACATGAAATAAAAGAAGAATTAATATGAATACTCTGCTTGAATGGTTTGAACGTAATAAGTTATTATATTTTTTGAATTTTCCTGATGTATAACAGCTATTCTAAAAGTACGGTGGACTTCTGAGAGTGATAGAATCTCTGTTTTCCTGATTATATAATTGAATATTTTAGTTTTTACCTAGCTATAGAGTCCAGATTTATTTCATATTCTTGATGTTATGATAAACTGTTATTTTGGTTAATAAACATCATTTGCTATTATTATTTCAATAGTATCTCTGGTTGTTACATGAAAGAAAATACAATAATCTAGAATCTCTGGATGATGGCCCAGGTTCATGATTCCGATAAAAGTGGAAGATTTTTCGTTGGAATAGCATTGGACTTCAAAAACTCTACGTTTTCGGTTAGCTGAAAATTGCACATCATTATTTGGTATAATTCTATATGGAAAAATCCACAAACCTACTGCAGGGAAAATAATTATTCTCAGTAAACTGTAAAGAACAACTCTCTTATGTTCAGACATTTTTTTTCAATCTTCAAGTTATGAATCCACACCTTTCTTCTGTCCATCATTTTCTTGTTTCCCAACTTTGTTTGGAATGCAACTTTGAATTGTCCAGCTTTCGGAAAGGTATGTAAGCTAAATTCGGTTATTTTTTGCCCAATATGAACAATAGAATACACAACAATAGTGATTCATCTCTTCTGAACGTTTGTAAACGATCCAAAATACAATTAAAACTCAACAACTTCTCATATAATATACACGTAAACAGATGTAAACAAAGCAATCTATCTCCCATGCTCTAGTAATATTTGACACCGGTAGGGGGCGTATCGCTTATTATGTTTTCCCTATCAGAGCTGTTTTCTGTACTACGCCTTCTAGTTCCAGAGCATCAATAAACTCCATTATCTGGAAAGACTTCGAGTAGGTTATGCCCTCACTCCTACAAATTTCTTGACCAAAGCATTTCTTTCGTTGGCTTGCAATGGCGAGGCATTCTGTAACCAGATGAATAGGAGTTTCCTCCTCCTCCCCACAAAAAATTATATTTTGTTAGGATTCAATTGAAATGAAGTTTCTTTCATCATTTATTATTTTTGTGTTTATTTAATTACATTGGTATTACAATATAAAAGCTGCTGAGAGAGACAGTAGGTATGATAAGTCAAGGATTTCACTTTAAATCTATTAAACAAAATAATTGATTTCTATAACTGATATTTATGATTAATTTGAAGTGAATTTTCTTCCATCATTTATTATTTTAATGGCTATCTAATTACATTGGTGTTACAATATGTGAATGACGAGAATTTAACATTGAATATTAACAAAATGACCAAATTCTGTGACTGATGCTTATGCTAAAATTGTGTTTGAGGAGATAATTCAATTAAATCTTCGCAATTGTTTTATTTAGTTTTTCTTTTCATTGTTTGTGAGATAACAGTTGATAAACTGTAGAGTCCTCTGAGAATCTGAAACAGAAAAGTTCAGTTCATATGGATACAAAAAACATTATCAAACTAACGCCTATCGATGGAATAAATAAACTTGAATTTCGTAGCACATGTGAAAAAATCTCATTAATATTAAAATAGATTAAGAAAATTTGTATTCAATCTGAAAATGAAATATTTCATTCTAGAGATCTTGTGAAGTTTGGAGTATACTACGGAATGTAAGAAATAAACAAATCATACACAAAGCCTTAATAAAACTTCGCCAAGTGCGAGTCGGACTCGCGCACGAAGGGTTCCGTACCAATGACTTAAATATTTATTTTATTTTTATCTTATTATTTATTATTGAAGTAAATACACAATTTAGTACCTATTTTGTGAATATTTCAAGTGCTTACCTGTTACCTTTTATTGGTATCGAGCAAAAATAGGCAAAATTTTTTTTTTTGGTATGGGGGTCCCCTTTAAATATTTATTTTATTTTAATTTTAATATTCCTCATTGAAGGAAAAATACAACTGAGTATTTTGTGAATATTTCAAGTCCCTACCTGTTACCTTTAATTGGTATCGAGCAAAAATAGGCAAAAAATGTTTTTTTTTGGTATGAGAGCCCCCCTTAAATATTTATATTATTTTAATTTTAATATTCCTCATTGAAGTAAAAATACAACTGAGTATTTTGTGAATATTTCAAGTGCCTACCTGTTACCTTTTATTGGTATCGAGCAAAAATAGGCAAAAAATGTTTTTTTTTTTTGGTATGGGAGCCCCCCTTAAATATTTATTTTATTTTAATTTTAATATTCCTCATTGAAGGAAAAATACAACTGAGTATTTTGTGAATATTTCAAGTCCCTACCTGTTACCTCTTATTGGTATCGAGCAAAAATAGGCAAAAAATGTTTTTTTTTTGGTATGGGAGCCCCCCTTAAATATTTATATTATTTTAATTTCAATATTCCTCATTGAAGTAAAAATACAACTGAGTATTTTGTGAATATTTCAAGTGCCTACCTGTTACCTTTTATTGGTATCGAGCAAAAATAGGCAAAAAATGGTTTTTTTTTGGTATGGGAGCCCCCCTTAAATATTTATATTATTTTAATTTTAATATTCCTCATTGAAGTAAAAATACAACTGAGTATTTTGTGAATATTTCAAGTGCCTACCTGTTACCTTTTATTGGTATCGAGCAAAAATAGGCAAAAAATGTTTTTTTTTTTTTGGTATGGGAGCCCCCCTTAAATATTTATTTTATTTTAATTTCAATATTCCTCATTGAAGGAAAAATACAACTGAGTATTTTGTGAATATTTCAAGTCCCTACCTGTTACCTCTTATTGGTATCGAGCAAAAATAGGCAAAAAATGTTTTTTTTTTTGGTATGGGAGCCCCCCTTAAATATTTATATTATTTTAATTTCAATATTCCTCATTGAAGTAAAAATACAACTGAGTATTTTGTGAATATTTCAAGTGCCTACCTGTTACCTTTTATTGGTATCGAGCAAAAATAGGCAAAAAATGGTTTTTTTTTGGTATGGGAGCCCCCCTTAAATATTTATATTATTTTAATTTTAATATTCCTCATTGAAGTAAAAATACAACTGAGTATTTTGTGAATATTTCAAGTGCCTACCTGTTACCTCTCATTTATCGAGCAAAAATAGGCAAAAAATGTTTTTTTTTGGTATGGGAGCCCCCCTTAAATATTTATATTATTTTAATTTCAATATTCATCATTGAAGTAAAAATACAACTGAGTATTTCGTGAATATTTCAAGTGCCTACCTGTAGTATCTTAGTTTTCGGTATGCGAAATTTTATTGAAACTTATTTCGTATATGCCAAGAAAATGTGAATTAAATTAGAATGGCTTGAGCACTACTTTATTTATTCTGTAGAATATTGAATATTTTCTAAAACATTTACTAATTTGCATTTGACTTTCAGATTTGGGTATGAATTTTTAACCAATTACGATTGATTCACATCCACATATTAATGCTCATAAAAATCGAATTAACTGTTTGTGTCAAACTTCTTCACATGGAGCTTCAAGTAGAGGAATTCATAATTATATTTTGTATGAGTTTGTTCATCAACGCCCGACTCTAATATTTTCAGTTATAATATCACAAGAGCATCGAAAATAATCGTTATACTGACCTCGTCAATTGACGTATTTTCTTAAAACATCACTAGAGCTTCGCTCTCGTGATGTTTCGCAAAATACGTTTCGTGACTCGGAATGTAACGATTATTTTCATTTGCTCGAGTTCGTTACGATTATATAACGAATAAAAAATATTAATTTTTTTTGACAAAGGTCAAAACATCGTCAGTATTAAAACATTCACATTTTGACACGAGGCGAAACACCAAAACGATTATATCACGTCGTCAAGGGTATATTCACTTATCAATACGCAGTAGCCATGCAAAATTCACGGATTCTATTGACTTATTCACACATGAGTTATATAATCAGTAGTAATAGGGGAGACCGGGTACAAAAGTAACGGCGGGCCGAAAGTAACAAATGCTCTGTAGGTTTAAAGAATTGTCAAAACACCACTTAGCTGCTGTCAGGTGATAGCCAGTGGCGCCACCTTCAGTTGCCTTCAATCGCCGCTCGCGCCTCGCACTGTTAGATAGTATGAGAGGACGCTACGTGATTTCACAAATCAAAAGTAATTTTTTTGACGTTTACCTATTTAATGTTCATGTAGTATTAAAGGGATGATATAAATCTGAATATTTGCATATTGATACTCGATTAGATTGATTTTACAGTGCTTAAATTCGTTTTTGTCTAACATGTTCCGTTTCAAGGTTATCTTTCATTTTCTAAAAAAAATGCTGTAGGGTACAAGAGTAACGCAGCCCTATGGGTACATAAGTAACATGTTACTTTTGTCCCCGTATTGATTTACTCTAAGTAAACTTTTTATGTGTGTGTGTGTTTATTTCAGCAAAATGCCGCGACAACGCATAATAACCACCGCACGAATAACAACTAACATGGAAGTCTATCGAAACGCGGCTGGTGAAAAAAGTAGAGCCATGGCAAAAAAAATTGAATGTTTGCCATATTACATTGCATAGATATATAAAAAAAATTTAAGCTAGAAATACTAGCGCAGTTGTAGACAAGGAAAATGAATTTGACGACGAAGATTGCTTCTACCTCGTTTGTTTAGAAAATTTTAGCAATGGTCGACTGAATGAGCAAAGTTTACATTGTTTCGAATGCAAAATGTTGTCTCATAGGTACTGAATGCGTCAATGAATAATGTGTGCCATAATTGCGAGTCTGAATAGAGAAGACTGACACTGAATTTTCCAATAAATATTTGTTTGATTAAATATGTCATATCATATTCATTACAAACCCCTTTGCCCTGTTACTTTCGACCCACAACGTGTTATTTTGGGCCCGCCAACGTGGTCGAAAGTAACAAATTTTTTAAAGTTTCTGTGATTCATGCAAAATACACAATTATAAGGTAATTTAAGATGCTAATGTATAGAACATATACGGAATTTATGTATGGCTATATCAATTTCGCCGAAATAATAACACCTAACGAGAAACCAAGGCGAAAGTAAAAAAATGTTACTTTTGTACCCGGTCTCCCCTACTATAAGTACTTCAATTGAATTAACCGTATTTATTTTGAAGTACGCATTGTATTTGATACTATTATTTGTAGAGTATATTAAGTAAAAATCTCCGAATCGACTCATTTCTGAACAGTTATTGATAAACGTCAAAATTTGACGGTCCTGTTAGTTTTCGATTGGTAGAGCTACTCTATGTATAATCAGGTATTATCGAAATTATACAAGGTAACTTAACTGAATTGATCGTTCTGATTGGTTGAAAATCACACGAAAAAAATAATCAGTTATAATATCACAAGAGCATCAAAAATAATCGATTATACTTCCGAGCCACGAGATGTTTTTTGCGAAACACAAACAACATTAAGAAAATACGTCGAGTGACGAGCTCAGTATAACGATTATTTTCCATTGCTCGAGTGGTATTCGTTACGATTATATAACGAATAACAAATATTAATTTTTTTTTGACAAACGTCAAAACACCGTCAATATGAAAATATTTACATTTTGACACGAGGCGGAACACCAAAACGATTATATCACGTCGTCAAGGGTATATTCGTAAGTAATATCATAAGGGCATCTAATTTTTCCGAAAAAAATAGAAACAATACGTTGCTAAGTAATATTTTAACAAGAAGCATGAGTGCTGGTGGCAACAAAAATCCGAGTCGAAGACGATGATTTTTTCACCTGCGAATGCTTTTTGTTAAGAAATATTACTTTGCATTGTGTTTTTTCGATTTTTTCACAGGAAAAGTTAGATGCCCGAATGGTATTTGACAAGACTATTTCATGAGTAACAGATTATTCTGGATGCATTATGTATTCCACGCCCAATCTTTCAGGATTATATCTAGTTGTTCTAAACTTGTAGTTTCCATAAGCTCGTACTTCTTTGCCTTGCAGAATTCCGTAAACTGTTTCCATATTGACGTATGGGTTTTAACGGTATTGTACGGCACACTTTTCTCAATCGCCAGATCAATATAAGTCAAAGAATCACATCCGAAGTGACTCATTTTCACTACATAAGCTGACTAGCATGTTTCAAAACAATATCACAAAAATTGACAATAAAATTACAAAAATTGATTAGCGTCGTTTTCTGGTGTCCTAGGAGATCATAATAACTTTTGTTTTCAAAGGTATTGTAATTTTTGATGACAACAACTGTCAAGTTTTGCCGCGGGTGAACTCGAAAAAACAGCATACAGTTTTTCCGTCTAGAAACCATTTGTAATTCAAAATTGCGCGTTTCTGATTAGTGGAAATTAAGACGAGGGAAATAGTCACTTATCAATACGAAGTAGTTATGCAAAATTCACGGATTCTATTGGACTATTCATATCTTCTTCTTCTTCTTTAAGTGCCGTCTTCGTTGCGAAGGTTGGCAATCATCAAGGCTATACGTATTCATGATACAGCTGATCAGAATAGCTGATTTGTGGTGCAGTTGAACCAGTCTCGCAAATTTCGCAACCATGAATGGCGTCTCCTCCCCACACTTCTCCGTCCCTGTATTTTTCCCTGCATTATGAGTCGCAGTAAGTGGTATTTTTCTCCCCTCATCACATCTCCCAAATACCGCAGCTTGCGTTCTTTTACTGTATGAGTAATCTCTTTATCCTTCCTCATTCGTCTCATGACTTCCACATTCGTTATTCTATCGGTCCATTTTATCTTCAGCATTCTGCGGTATATCCATAGCTCGAAGGTCTCCAACCTTTTCATTTCTATCCCCTTAAGGGTCCATGTCTCTACTCCATAGAACAGTACCGACAGCACATAGCATCCCACCAGCCTGATCTTTAAATCCAGGCTGAGGTCACTGCTGCAAAACACCCTTTTCATTTTCATAAATGTTGCTCTCGCCTGTGTTATCCTGGTTTTGATTTTTTCAGTGCACTCGTTGTTTCATTTGCAATGGCACGTAAATATTTATACCTCTTGACTCTTTCTATGGCTTTGTTTTTTACTATGATTATTATTATTCATATATGAGTTATAAAATCAGGAATATTTTGCCCGTGTCAGTGATGTTACACATCATTAGTGATATATGTAAGGTTAGCTCAATAAAGTTTTCATACTTACCCGAACGAGTAGTAAGTAATCAACCTGCATCAAATCAATATCAAACGATACAGGATGCTCAGTTCTCATCAAGAATATCAGAAGAATCCTTTTGTTTTCTTTATTCATGTTGTACCAGGGCAAATTCAACAATTTTGCACGTAGTTCCTCGGACTACAATGAACATCAATTATTACAAAACAGTCACGCCAATTATTGCTCTATATTAACTGTTCAATTGATTTGAATATCACAACTTATTTTTCCTTTCAGGAATTATTTTTGAAGTGAAACTTCTTTGCTGGAAAAGGATAAAATTCTTACGGATGAAACGGATGTGGGACGTTTTTGTCCAAGAAAAGGGAGAGAGCGATTGACCGATTGAGAGAGAGTGAGAAAGGGCGAACGTAGGATGAAGCATCGAGAAGCGGGAGAGAGTGAGTGAGAGAGAGCGAGAGAGAAAGAAAGAGAAAAAATATGCGCTATTTGTTGATGTATTCGTTTAGTAGTTAAATATTAGAATTTTAGATGGTAATTCTGTCCCATAACGTCTTGTACTACAGTAAACGCAGATCATTTTTATTTATTTTTATTATTATCAGTATGTATACAGTGAGTTAAATTGATAAATAAACATTTTGTGATAAATTTGTAAATCATCCTATACTAAGCATTTGTTCAGAGTAAGTAATATATTTGTTATGTTTTTGTTAATTTACATTTTTTTATATTACTTCGTTTTAAGGTAAGGAAATTTTAATATTTATAAATAACATGTGGCATTTTAAATTTGGCACTCGTCATTTCAGAATTTAATAAACTATTTTTCATAAAATATAAAATAAAAATATTTTATAAATTCTCTTTTCTAAATTTTAATTTTAGAAGAAAAGAGATTTAAAAATAAGTTTGCCAAAGAAGTTTCATTTCTGACATTTGTACTTTGTACGCACGAACTTTTTTTGTCCAAATAATTCAAGGTATAATATGCGATTAGATGTGATAAATATAGATTAGAAACAAATACAACTTAGAGTTGAAGTGAGCCGTGGATGAAATGTTCAGTTATTATTTTGGTATATTGCATGTTCTGACAATAAAAACTTCAAATTGAAAAAAACGTTAATGAGATTTAACAAAAATGTTGGTGTTCGAAAGACCACATCCCTTATATAAACTCGATTCTCATGCATAATTTTAGCTTTCTAACTCAATTTTTAGGGGTTATATAAATGCGCAATAACATAAACTTAATTCACATACAAATTTTTAGTTTTCTACTGCATTTCAAGAGATTGTTAGAAATTCTCTGAAACCCGCAAAAATGCTTTAAATTTCTAAATGAAAATCGAAGCCGTAGATATACGGAAAATTTAAATATTATACTTCTTCTTAACGCACTGCTCCCACACACAAGTTTTCAACTCTCTAACTATATTCGGAGATGTTGTGGAGCAAAAACCTTCATAACTCGTTTTTCGCTTTACCCCGCTTCGAAAAGCCGTAGAAAGCTGAATTTCAGATATATTGTCCATAATTAACCTCTACAGCGTTCGAAAAAAAATTTATGCTATTTCATGTTATAACTATTCATGCAAGAAAATGTGCACTTTAAAATCAAATTATTATAAATTGATGGCATCACTCGTTACACATACACAAATATTATTGCTTTAATATCTTTAATTTTATTTTCCTATGATTTCATTATGAAAACTCAAATACAAAATGTCGCAACGAATAATTACATACGAGTTATTGTCAAAAGTTAATTGAATTATATTTATTCGTTGAAATTGATATTTGAATTTAAATTTTGAAAATTTTTTTCATTTTGCTTAGTTCAATTCAACTAAATAACAAAAAATATCAGTATTCATACTACGAGAGAATTGTAATCCACATTTTTCTTAAAATATTCAGTCTTCCTGAAGGATATTTACAAAGACTATTTTGAGTGGGAAAGTTGATTTCGTATGAGACGTCCGAAGGTGAGAACGTATTTATGATAATTTCGAGAACATACCTCATCTTTGATTGTTTGGCCAGCTTGTAAATATAGCATGCAGTTTAGTAAACCAGCAGTGATAATGAAGAAATATGCCGCAAAAGATGACTGTATCCCCTTATCCTATATAGAATGAAAAAACACAATTATCATTCTAGATAATTGGAAATAACTAGCATATTCTATAAACATTTTTTTCTTAAGAGAATTATAAGAAACTATATGGAATGAAAAAACTTGCACAATATTTAAATATTCATATATATATATATATATATATATATATATATATATATATATATATATATATATACAGGGCCGGATTAACCCTCTCCGGGTCCCTAGGCAATAACCCTGTCCGGGCCCCAGGTCTTCTCAAGTTGATGAAGAGATGTAAGTAACTTCCAGATGATCGACTCCAGGTATCCTGTTACTTCAAAGTCTTATGTGATATTGCAACAACATGGTTACTTTGACTTGATGCTGCAGCTCACCTGACCCGTTAGCTTTATTGAAATGGTCTTAATTAATAGGTTATGAATGAAGATCCAGGTTGCATGATGGGTTAGAAAAGATAAATGATTGGGGGCGCCGTTATTTGAAATTTGATCTTGTTAAACGCAATAAAGTATAATAAACTGAAGAAAACAGTTTTGTGAAGTACAAATTGGAAAAAGTCAACTTCCACGATATTTATTGTTTTTGTACAGTACAGTTAGTTTAAATATTAACTTTTCTAACTTTTTTAGAAACAAATTCGTTTAAAACATCTTGGAAGTTGACCCTCTCTAATACATCATTTTCAATGGCCATTAACGACAATGAATTCAAACGGTTCTGAGAAATTGTTGAACGAAGACCGTTTATTAGTTCTACTACTCGTTACTAGATGGTTCTGTATGTATGAATTATTTCATCAATTGACAACATGCGGCGATAGAAAGCAATAATATTTTTTATTTTTCACTTGTATATAATATGTTTATTTCACCTTGGATACGGTTGCTATAAACACACTCATTATGCCCTAGGCCATTATGCCCGCATTTGCGGGCATAATGGATTCAAAACGCCCGCTTATTGTACTAGGAGAAATTAAGCAAATTTCATTGATTTAATACTTCATAATCCTTGTTGTATACGACTCTGGATTTCTCCGGCAATGAATTATTCGCAGCTTTGGCTGCATTTTCTATGATATTCTTGGGTAAATTCATTTTCATTTCCATTATTTCTATAAGACTACACAGAGAAAGCAGCATGACATTCACTGAATATGATGACAAAAATATTCACAAACGTCAAAATATCAACAAATGACATGCCTACTATGAGAAGGAACATAGATAGGAGCAATGAAACGATTTTAAAATCGCTTTTTCATCATAATATAATAATTTTTTAGTGAAAAATAAAATCTTGTATGCACCGCGTGCGTTACTAGATCCTTATGCCCATCGGGCAACATTCATCCCTCGGGCCAGAGGCCCTCGGGCCGAATGTTTCCCTCAGGGCATAATGATCTATATAACGCACTTGGTACATAAATAACTATGAGGAATTTCACACAAATTTTCGAATAAAAATTTCATTCAATGAAATTTTTTTCTCTTGGTGCGTGCACGGGCCCCTAGTCGATGCGAGGCCCCTAGGCAGTTGTCTACTCTGCCTAATGGTTAATCCGGCCCTGTATATATATATATATATATATATATATATATATATATATATATATATATATATATATATATATATATATATATATATATTCATATATATATATATATATATATATATATATATATATATATATATATATATATATATATATATATATATATATATATATATATATATATATATATTTGTTTAAAAAATATTGTGAATGGTTTCTTTTTTCGCGATTTAAAATACTACTTTCAAGATCTATTTTTACGAGTTCGAAGTTAACAGTGCAACTTATACGAAGAAAATGACAACAAAAATACGTGATACTTACTCCGAATACTTGTATCATTATCCCACCACCCAAAAACAGCGAACCAATAACGAGCAGAACTCCTGAGTTGTAGCAAACCGCCATAAAATTTTTCAGCTCACTGAAACAGAGTTACGTTTTTATTATACTTTCTGTAGCATCTATTAAAAGAACATTACTTTGTAGTCTAAAAGATTTAGCAACTTTTATCTGCACTGCATCGGTAAGGGGCGGGAGTTATTTTTAAATCTGTATCATACCTTCCATAAGATGATTTTTGAGGGTTTGAAGGAGTCATATATATATATATATATATATATATATATATATATAATAAATTATTTATATATATATATATATATATATATATATATATATATATATATATATATATATATATTTATTTATATATATATATATATATATATATATATATATATATATATTTATATATATATATATATATTTATATATATTTATATATATATATATATATATATATATATTATATATATATATATATATATATATATATATATATATATATATATATATATATATATATATATAGATATATATATATATATATATATATATATATAATATATATATATATATATATATATATATATATATATTTATATATACCGGGTGTAAATGAGTGATGGGCCACCCCTATAACTTTTTAATGGATTCTTCGATTTTATTGAAATTTGGGTGATTTATCCCAGACATAATTTTGAGTTTTTTCACATACAGAATCAATATGGCTGACTTCCGGTTTCACAGAAAACGATATAAAAATTAAAAATTCAAATGAAAGACCCTGTATATTTTTACATATTTTAATTCTGAGGCTTCAAATACATACATTCCATCTGTCAAATTTTTTTTTCATATATCGTAAACAGGGTCGGTCTCAGGCGCAAAGGGAACTAATGAGAATAAGATTTTTAATAATTACTTCGTTATTTAGGAATTGAGAAAACTGATGTGTTATTCATTTTGATAGAATTTGAAGGAGCTTTTTGATATACCGGGTGGCCCATGTATGTTTCTATTTAAGAAACTGAGTTTTGGTTCGAAAAAGAATTTAATCGTTAACAAACTCCACGAAGATGAATTTTTTGAAAAATTATTACTTTGTGCGATATTTTAAATCAATTATCTATGATTTAGACGACGTCGCAGCCATCTACGATAAAAAAAACAAAATGAAAAACAAAATTGAAACGGCGCTAGAATTGACATTTGACAGATGGAATGTATGTATTTGAAGCCTTAGAATTGAAATATATGAAAATATATAGGGTGTTTCATTTAAATTTTCAATTTTTATATCGTTTTCTGTGAAACTGGAAGTCAGCCATACTGATTTTGTATGTGAAAAAATTCAAAATTATGTCTGAGATAAACCACCCAAATTTCAATAAAATCGAAGAATCCATTAAAAAGTTATAGGGGTGGCCCATCACTCATTTACACCCGGTATATATATATATATATATATATATATATATATATATATATATATATATATATATATATATATATATATATATATTTATATATATACAGGGCTATTCAAATTCGAGTATATGCATGGGGATTTCGATAACGGTAAGAGATAGAGCGATGGTTAAATGGGGGCAAAGTAGCATATTTCAGAGGTCAGATATATGAATACAAAAAATCTGATCTAGCTCCTTTAGTTCTGGAGTTATATAGGAAAAATCGAAAATTTCGAAATCTTTTTTTGCCTATATCTTTTTATTTAATGAGTTGTTTTCAAAACAATTATCACTTTGCCATTGCCACTTTTTGTAGGCTATCTAAATATCTGAATAGAAATTATATACAGGGTGTCGTATAAATTGGGCCACCATCAACTTTCAATTTTCAAATACGGACCTGTATTTTTTATTGCATTTTTTTGAATGCCAAGAGTCATGTTTTATATTGACGTAGCATTTTCATCTAAATTACAGAGTGTTCTGGAAATATTGAACTATTACCAGTAAAATTTCAACATTTTTTAAAAATTGCAGCTCTAATTAAAAAAATATCATAGAATAAGGTATAAAATGCCTAGGATTTGGAAGATAATTAACATTATTCGACGAAGAATGTCTTCTTCAAGAATTCAACCACATTTCAGTTCATGCAACCCATGATCAATGTACGAAAATGTGAAATTCTTCCCAGTACGTACATGTATGTGCATATAATCAATGCCTGAACAAAATAATCTTCGAATAGAAATCTTCATACTCCAGACACCAATTTGGAAATATTTCATTGTTATTCACTTTTCGAACTACCTATATAGGTATGTTTCATATTGGCGTTATATTTTTATATTAATCATAAAGTGTTTTGGGAATATTGAACTGATACTAGTGATATCTCATCACATTTTAATTCCATAACAACTCTAATTGATTAATATCAGAGAATGAGAGGTGAATCAGACAAATTGATTTCTTAAGAAAAATGAATTTCAGAATTTCCAGATTATCTAGTCTCACTACTTGTTCGGAATAACAATAGAATAAAATCGACATTCCCGAGAGACATGTTATTTCTTTACCATAATGTAGCATTGGTAGAATAATTATTGATCCCAATGTCGATTTACCTCAGTAGGTATGAGGAAGATCTGTTGTATGTATTCTGCTGAGAACTCACAAACATAATCTGTCACAAACATTATTGATCACATTGACACATATTATTGATCATATAGGTTTTTATATTTTATAACTTATCGCACAAGAACATGTTTAGTTATTATCTAGAATTGAAATAAGTCATTATAAGTAATCATAATCGAAATAAATGTTTGAATTGACGATCTTCTCGTTTCAGACATTTACGGAGTCGTTTTTTTAAGTTATTATTCGCTCTGAAAATATCTCTTCGGCGTAGTGATGCGAAAGCGTTCATGATTTTAATTCTTAAATCTTCTTTATTTTCAATTTCATTTTGATATATTCTGTTTTTTAGTGTACCCCATAAGAAAATGTCAAGCAGAAAGACGAATGCTCCTATTATTTCTGTAGAAAACTTTAATCATATCTCTTTTCTGCTCTATGGGGAAACACATTTTCAGTACTATCAGATTTTTCATTAAATACCAACGATAATTTCCAAGAAACTGTCAAAATAATGACAAGTGAGGCGAACTAAATATTTATTTTCCAAAGCATACTATGAGAATTCAAATAGTTTAATCATAATTGTTGTATATAGCAACATAATGCCCATGAATTTGCTAAAAAATGTAGGTAGTTCGGAAAGTGAGTATCAATGAAATATTTCCAAATTGGTGTATGTAATATAAAGATTGCCAATCGAACGTTTTTCTGTTTGGGCAATGATTATATTCCATACACGTACTAGGAAGAATTTCGCATTTTCGTACATTGATCATGGGTTGCGTGAACCGAAATGTGGATGAATTCTTGAAAGAGACATTCTTCGTCGAATAATGTTGATTATCTTCCAAATCCTAGGCATTCTATACCTTATCCTATGATATTTTTTTAATTAGAGCTGAAGTTTTAAAAAAATGTTGAAATTTTACTGGTAATAGTTCAATATTTCCAGAACACTCTGTAATTCAGATGGAAATACTACGTGAATATATAACATTACTCTTGGCATTCAAAAAAATGCAATAAAAAATACAGGTCCGTATTTGAATATTGAAAGTTGAGGGTGGCTCTATTTATACGACACCCTGTATATAATTTTTATTCAGATATTTAGATAGCCTACACAAAGTGGCAATGGCAAAGTGACAATTGTTTTGAAAACAATTCATTAAATAAAAAGATATAGGCAAAAAAAGGATTTCAAAATTTTCGATTTTTCCTATATAACTCCAGAACTAAAGGAGCTAGATTAGATTGTTTTTATCCATATAACTGACCTCTGAAATATGCTACTTTGCCCCCATTTAACCATCGCTCTATCTCTTACCGTTATCGAAATCCCCATGCATATACTCGAATTTGAATAGCCCTGTATATATATATATATATATATATATATATATATATATATATATATATATATATATATATATATATATATATATATATATATATATATATATATATATATATATATATATATATATATATATATATATACAGGGTGATTCATTAAGGGTGGCAACCGGCCGTATCTCGGAAACCGTATGTCCTAGAATTTGGGGAAAAAAATTCTTATATGCAAATCTGCCCAAAGAAAATGATTAAAAATGTTTTTGAGTCCATAGTTTTCCGATAGGTGGCGCAATCTACCACTTATAAGATATAATTGGATTTTTTACGAAATATTCCCCAATGTAGGCTAGTAAAAACTATCGAATTTAGAAACTACTGTACTAATTCCACAACTCTTGTAGGAGTCATTTTTCTGTATTACCTGTTCTGAAATGGTGGGGGAAGTTCTCTTTCTTTAACATAGAAAAGACTGTAACTCCATAATGCATAAACCGATTTTCGAAAACGTAGACTCTTTGCGAAGAATATTGAATGTAGATTTCAGTAACAAATAACAAAAACACTTTTAATTTTCCAACCGGCAACTAGAGGGCGTTATGTAGCACCTAGCTCTATTTATGATTTTTTTTGAGAAATTTCAAATGCAATGCTATGAATATAACTAGCTAACAAAAAGCCAAATTTGATGACTTATCGACCTGTCAAAACCGCGAACTGATATCTCTTTTCATTCCAAAGATATTGGCATTTTTTGATGAGTGTTGGTGATTGTTGGCTCGCCCTGTAAGGTGGAAGAGAAACTATGTTGCTAAAATTGTTTTGAAAATACAATAAGAAGTAGAAACGCATCATGAAAATATTTACTAACATTACATAATGAAACAAAACTAGTCCGGTCAAATTAGACCAAAAAATAGGACTGAAGTTATAAAAATTCGCACCCATCTAAAAATTGGTAAGATTATTCAAAACACCATTATAAATGAAATCTGAAAAGTCTTCATCGATTTGATACGTACAAAAAAATTTACTGGGGTTCGAATATCATAAAAACGGGTTTCTTGTGATTTTCAGCAAAGCAGTAAGTTTTATCATGGAATTAGTTCAGACAAAAATTGTAGATCACCTAATTATCTATGAAAAACGTTTTCATAATTTTTTTCCTCAGAGCCACCGTTTCTGAGATTAACGATTCAGAAAGTTGAAAGAAATGCAAAAGAATACTAGCTCAAAGGTGGCGTTGAAACGTGCATATTATGACGATTGCAACTCTTTCAACTTTTTGAATCGTTATATCTCAAAAACGGCGACTCTTAGAAAAAAAAGTATTTTGAAATTTTTTATAGATAATTATCTGATCTATAATTTTTGTTTGGGCTAATTTCATGCTGTTGTGAAATAATATGATAAGGATGCATTTTATAATCCTTTAATATTCTTTGCACCAAAGAATAATTCAATCCTAGATCTCTTGCAATTTTTCGAATACTCAAATGGGGTTCAGACTTAACACCAATACGTTAGCAACATTTTCTTCATTGCGACTTCTACGTATCCTATTTCTTAATGTGACAGGTTTCTCGCAATCTTTGTGCCAATCTTTTGAATAATTTCCGAGAATGACGCCGCTTTTCAGGATATCGTATGGCAGACTCCCTTTCAGCAATTATTTCATTTTGTAGACGCTCAAAATATATACTGAGCATATCATATGCCTCTCTATTTGAATAAAAAGGCATTATAAAAGAGTTAGTTTGCAAACAGTCAGAATAAATTTGACAGCAATAAAAACTTAAAAGTAAACAATCATAAAACATTGGTGTTATTTCCATAGGTAACTTGCTGAATTTTGAAACATTTATCTCTCAACAGTTTAACATCATTTGTAATATTGCAGCTCGTCCATGGACATAAAACTATAAGAGACCGTTTGAGAGATTTCGGATTGAGTTTTACCCGAAAATTTTTATCCGAAATAGTTCAAAGCAAATAATGGCAAGCATTTTGAGTATTTAAAATAATGAGATAGAGGGAGCGTTTTGTATATTTCTGTTATGAGTAGCTCCCTTAGTTTTGTTTCATTATGTGATGTTAATAAATATTTTGATGATGCGTTTCTACTTGTTATTTTATTTTCAAAATAATTTTAGCAACATAATTTCCCTTCCACCTTACAGGGCGAGCCAACAATCATAAACACTCATCAAAAAATGCTAATATCTTTGGAATGAAAAGAGATATCACTTCGCGATTTTGACAGGTCAATAGATCATCAAATTTGGCTTTCTGCTAGCTAGTTAGATTTATAGCATTGCATTTGAAATTTCTCAAAAAAAAATCATAAATAGAGCTAGGTGTTACATAACGCCCTCTAGTTGCCGATTGGAAAATTAAAAGTGTTTTTGTTATTTGTTACTGAAATCTACATTCAATACTCTTTGCATAGAGTCTACGTTTTCGAAAATCGGTTCATGCATTATGGAGTTACAGTCTTTTTTATGTCAAAGAAAGAGAACTTCCCCCACCATTTCAGGATAGGTGATACAGAAAAATGACTCCTACAAGAGTTGTGGAATTAGGACAGTAGTTTCTAAATTTGATATTTTTTACAAGCCTAAATTGGGGAATATTTCGTAAAAAATCCAATTATATTTTATAAGTGTATAACTATGGACTCAAAAACATTTTAAATCATTTTTTTAGGGCAGATTTGCATACAAAAATTTTTTTCCCCAAATTCTAGGACATACGTTTTCCGAGATACGGCCGGTCGCCACCCTTAATGAATCACCCTGTATATATATATATATATATATATATATATATATATATATATATATATATATATATATAAATATATATATTTATATATATATATATATATATATATATATATTATTTTTTTACTAGTATATAATGGCATCTCCAGCAGCTTCTATCAAACCAAATGAGCTGGGATTGTATTCGAGGCAAAAAGGAATCTGTCAAAGTTTGGGAAAATTTCTGAACCATCGTTTTTATGTAGATATTTCCTGTTCTCATACAAATATTTTTTCCGTTATATTTTGGCGACTCCAACGGCTCCCATCAAACCAAATGAGCTGAGATTTAGTATCTGGAGTTATTTTAGAGGTAAAATGAAACTCAAAATTTCGGTAATTTTTTCCAACCGCCGCCATTTTACGTAGATATTTGTTGTTTTTTTGTGAAAAAACAGCTTCTGCAGATTCAGTTAGAGGGTTAAACTGGAGTTAAACTGGAGATGGATTGATTTCTTGAATTTTCTCTGTTCACTATTTTTTTTTCTCAAGGGACCTACAGTTTAACGCCGGTTCCGAACGGCCAATGGGCTTGTAAACTATGTACATTACCCAACAATTTTAATTATATAAATAGAACCACTAAATTCCGGACATATACAACACCCAAGAGCAAGGTGGGACTCGAACCCACAATCCTCGGTTTACAAACGGCATAGGCGGTTCACCTTACCGCTGGTCTACCGAGGCCCCTATATCTCTGTTCACTATCAAGTGTTGTGAAAGCAATAAAACGTCACCTAGGTTGAAATACGGAAATCTCAATGCTAATAAAAAAAATTAAAACTATCGCCAGTGATTGGAACATGGAATCATTTATTATTATATATTACCTTCATAGATATATCGAGAGTTCAAAATGATTATCTGTTCGGAAAATTTAAGCAAAATGACATTTGTTGAATCATTTTATATTGTGGTCTAATAAAATAAAATGTTTTTTTTGTACTTAATAGTAAAGTACAATTTGATAAGTTACAAAGTCGTAAAACAGAGTGACACTTTTCCAATTAGCAACACTTTCACATGTTATCAACACTTTTCTATATTAGCAACACATACTACGTTTTTAACATATCAAGAAAATGTCAAATTTCATATCATTTTATTGTGACTTATTTGTCAAAAATACAAGTTCACAGAATGAATCATATTCTCAATAATTTTTTGTATTTATTTTATTAATAAATAAGACAATTTAAGTACAAGAAAAAATAGTATGTTATACATGTAAGAAAAGCTATTTCCAGTTCGTAGGTATAAAATTATACCTACCTACTCACTGGAAAAATCTCGATTTTCTATACTAGTATGTATTGTATAACAATAATAATAAGTACTTATATTTTATATATCCTTACCTGTACACAAACTGGTGCAGAATTATGCAAATTTTCAGCCTCTGTGTGATACACTTTTGAGTGAATTCGTCGTAATATAACTTCTTTTCTTCGTTGCAACTACTGTCGCAGATATGTTCAAGGAAATCTCGGATAATCATTATGTGAAATTTTGTGTGAAATCCAATATGGCAGAAAACGAAACCTGTGAATATTGTAACCAAAGTAGAGAGAAAATAAGATAGTCTATAAATTATGGAGAATATTTTGCCCAAATGCATCCATGTAATCGCATTGGTTAAATTGATAAAAAAAACGTCGTTTGTGTTGTAAGATTCATCTGCAGCAAACAAACAGTCTGCAATTCCAGCACAAACTAAATTCGAATAGAAAACAATTTTTAGTAATTTTATATGTTGCATTATTTTTCCTTGGGTAATCCTGTTTGCAAATTCAATTGGCAGGAGCTTTCTTTGAAATGCAATTGCTGAACAGATACATTTTCTTCCTATTGTAATAGCATTTATGAGGCATATAAAAATCTGGAAATAAACAAAATATCAGGCGATTTCGCCAACATTTAAGGACTATTGCTTTTGATAAGTTCGTTGATGTCAGGTATCATATTAGAGGTAGTTGTTTTTAGAATAGATTCCAGATGTTTATCTTTAAGCCTTGAACGATGTTTGTTTTCATTTATTTTAATAAGGGAAAACATCTGCTCGCATAAATTGGAACTACCAAACATACACAGGATACGTGTGTATGAAATGTAGTAATAGTAGGGGAGCCCAAGCGGGGATTTTGGGATTTACTCGAGCGCGGCAGAATAACATATTGGGAAACCTTGCACCCTGTTGAGTATTCCCACCATGCATGAACCCTCAATATGGGGGCGTTCATCCAGGGCAGTCGATCAGATTAGTGAAAAAAATCGATGGTTCGACAAACTCGAGCGCGTCAGATTAAGGCAAGGTGAGTTAATTACATGCAGAAGAGTATGCGTTTCACTAATCTGACGATTTGCACATGGCATAAGGAAATAGGAGACTAAAAAAGTTGCAAAAAGAAAACGTCACCTTGACATTCTCGAGCACGGTTAAATTTTAATTTTAATTTTGAAGGAAATGTCACGATTTTTTTTTGCATTTTTGAATATCTGCGATGAGTTTTGGTCTCGTACGGTCACCCCCACCATGAAAACCGGCAGATTAACCTACCTACGTTATCAGAGACGATGTAGGGTGTATAAACTATTAATATCTGACGCGCTCGAGTAAATATATTATTTTACATTTTCGAAGATCTGTACACGTTTTCCCCTCCCAGTGAAATGGCATACATCATATAACCTTTTTTTCGTTCTAGCATCTAATCTTCACAATTCAAAAGGTCCCCACGACGCTCGAGTAAATCCCCATTTAGCATCTCGGGCTCCCCTACTATAACGTTTTATTCCTCAAATTTATTTTTTTGTACAATTATTATTGGATATTCGAAAGTTCATTACATTGCATACTTCTGTGGATAGATTCATCCAATTTTTTCAGGTTCACTGTACCAAATTTACTTAAATGAGGAAAATAATCAAGTATTTTTATCTGATTTTTCCTATAGTCTCAATCTTATTTTGAATGGCTGAATATGCGAATATATTTGGGTGACGATCAAATCTTTCCCGGTTACTTTGTATTCAGGTTATTCATGTGTTATTCATTATTCCAAGAGACGAAAATTTTTTTCAAATTTGTTACCGTGTTTTATTATCAAGTTTTACTTTGCGTTAAATCCATAAATTGTTCATAGAATACTATAATTAATGTGAAAAGTTTTTAAGTTGGTAGCCCAAGTGCGTTGTAATTCGAATTTGATAGTTAAAGAAATAGTTATTTAATAAACTAGTTTATTAATGATAGCAATTAATGGTTGAGATATTTTAACAACGTTAATAGTTCGAGACCATTAATCGCTACATTAATAAACGAGTTTATTACAAGATTTTTCCGTCGACCTCATCATGAATTGAGTATAAATTCTTGATTGAAATAAATTTTTATTTTGCATGACAGATACACTTGACACAATATAAATTTCTATGTTCATTTCGATATATTTATATTTATGCTCCCGATGGAACAATTTGAGAAATTCGTAGATGGAATATTAGACATGTGACATTCCGAATAGTTCACATTACCTACAATATCCGATAAGGAATATGTGGAACTGGTGGAAGCTGAAGTGTTATTTACTTTCGAACGATTATTGCATAAAATTTTTTCCGCAGTTTCTACTTTATTTTGTATAGAGTTAAATTTTTCGATTTGTATTATGAATTCCTTTTCTCTGTGGAATAACAGTACAGACACAGAATAATTCAACTATTCCGTGCTGAATACTTCTGTGTTTGGTTGCCCATGACAATCATACATTAAAATATGAGAAATTGCACATTAAAATGGGTCATCAATGATCAATTTCGTGTACGTTAAAGTAAGCTTTTATTTAGAGGTCGACGGAAATGTATATAAAAGATTTATACTTACGAATATTCGGACACCCTCGTGAGCGCCATATTTGACAATCAACTTATTGTCGAAAGTCGCAAGTAGTTTACTGAAATAGCATAATATTTCTGATATAAATAAAACGCATGTGATAATAACGAAAACGAAGAAAATCTTGTAGTTTGTTAACCATTTCCCACCAACCATAAAGAAACTCAAATGATCTTCAGAAATATTGGCCTTATCTGAAAAATTAATATTTATTTTGTTGTAGAGTATGCAATGGTAGTAACACCTATGATATATATTTACACCGGACTCCCATGACTCCCCTATTCTGGGTAGCCAGTTATTTTGTGCAGTGGAGTATAAAATTAGATTAAGGTATTTCCATTTAATTTCTTAATCTCAGCTGATTTATTGACATCCAGCTGACACTTTACCCAGCGATGCTCCAACTTCTCTGACCCGTCTGAAAAATACGTTTTCTGTAGGTCTGCCAAGTAGGCCTCCGTAGCGGCGATAACCTCCTAGTTTGACTCAAAATTTTTACCGGCGAGTGACTTTTTCAAGTTTGGAAACAAGAGTTAGTCGCACGGGGCCAAATTTGGAGGATGGGGCAACAGTTCGTAGCCAAATCGACCAATTTAACCAAGGCGACGGCGGTGGTGTGAGCCGGAGCGTTATCATGCTGGAAGAGCACTTTTTTCTACTTCAAGTGGGGCCGTGCTTTCTACAATTCGTTGTCGAATTGGCCCAATAATTTGGCAAGGTAGAGCCCTGTGACTGTTTCACCCTTTTCCAGATATTCGATGTAGATTACACCTTGTGAATCCCAGAAAATTGTGGCCATCACCTTTCCGGCCGATAGGACAGCCTTCGCCTTCTTCGGAGCACGTTTGCCGGCTGAAGTCCACTGTTTTGACTGTTCCTTGGTCTCTGGCGTGTAACAGTGAATCCATGTTTTGTCGACGGTCACGAAACGACGCAGAAATTCCTTCGGATTGCGCTTGAATAGCTTCAAACATTGCTCTGAAGTGGTCTCACGGTTGCGCTTGTTTTCCGGAGCGAGCAAACGCGGCACGCATCGTGCAGGCAGCTTTCTCATGCCCAATACTTCATGCAGGATATGACCCAAGCGGTTTTTTGAGATGCCTGCTGCCTCAGCTTCTCGCGCACTTTTAATCGGCGGTCTGCCAATACGAGATCGCGGATTTTTGTAACGTTATCCTTCGTGGTTGAAACTCGTTGAACCAATTTTTTACGGTCGTCATCGAAGGAGAAGAGTCACCGTGCACAGCATCCAAACGCTTTTTCATTTCGCTGCGCGATTTCCCTTCCAAAAACAAGAATCGCTGATATTGACATTGATCTTTTTCCATTTTGTTAAAATTCGCGAACACGCCCGCTTCAACACGCTATCAGAACAAATCTACCAGTCCGATGCGGCTGAAATTGTGACAGTAGCCGTCTACAAGAATATACTACATGATAGTAAATTTCTCTTGCGATAGTGGCGCCATTGGGCGGTGAGGCTAAGTACTTCTCGGACCGCCCTCGTATATATATATATATATATATATATATATATATATATATATTTATTCGAATTGTTGTTGCCTGTGATCCATTTTCAATCTTTTGATAATTATTAGCAATAACAGGCTGGTTGAATCTTAAAAAACTCGATTTTATCAAAAAGTTGACGCCTCACCATGACATTCGCAATTGAAATTTCTTTGACATTTATTGATTTGGAAAAAATTGAATAAAACAGTGGCTGCTTTGTATATGCTATTCAGTCTAATATTAATATTCAAAATTCTTATCATTAGATCGTAAGGGAAACCAAAGAAACCTTTACCTACGTAATGTTTGAAAATAATAATAATAGGGTACTATTATCTAACAACAAAGAAAATTAGTTATGGGAAAAACATTAAAGAAGTGGAGTAGAATTATCGGCGAATTAGTACGCTTATATTGGAAGCAGCCGTTGACACGTGTTTCGGACTCTTTGGTCCTCATCAGAACGGCGTTAGCTAAGTATTGGATTGAAAATTTGGAGATGAAAATAGTTTAATAAATAAAAATGCTCTCTGTTATATGGAAGAAAATCACTTATTTGTGGTTTATTGTTTGAACTCTCCGGTATGGGAGATTTGGTCAAACTTTGCCACGGAGGCGATTAATTCCATCCGAGAGATCTCAGAAAGAGTAAATTAATATTAAAAAAGAAAATTAGTTTTGGGAAAATATTAAACAAGTAAAGCAAAAATTATCGGTATAGTTCGTTTATATGGAAGTAGCTGTTTTTAATGAAATTTTTATAATAAAATCCTCTGTTATGGAAGAAAATCACTTATTTGTGGTCTATTGTTTGAACTCTCCGGTATGGGAGACTTGGTCAAACCCTGCCACGGAGGCGATTAATTCCATCCGAGAGATCTCAGAAAGAGTAAATTAACATTAAAAAAGAAAATTAGTTTTGGGAAATATTAAACAAGTAAAGCAAAAATTATCGGTATAGTTCGTTTATATGGAAGTAGCCGTTTTTAATGAAATTTTTTATTTATTTAGAATTTCAAATCTTTTAAAAAAAGGGTACTTACAGTTTAAAACTCTCAGCTTAAGTTTAGGATCATTGCCATATTTTCAGCTTGCAATATTTAATTATTTATTCGAATTGTTGTTGTCAAAGAAATTTCAATTGCGAATGTCATGGTGAGGCGTCAACTTTTTGATAAAATCGAGTTTTTTAAGATTCAACCAGCCTGTTATTGCTAATAATTATCAAAAGATTATATATATATATATATATATATATATATATATATATATATATTATATATATATATATATATATATATATATATATATATATATATTATATATATATATATATATATATATATATATATATATATATATATATATATAATAAAAAGAGCAATATATTGGGTAATCGACAGAGGGACTAAATTCATATCAAATAACCATTGTCATTGAATATCTATATTCGGTCCCTAGTTTGTGTCCTTCATCAGGTTGCTATGAGTAAAATTCGAAATGAGCGAAGAAAATTGAAATGAATAACATAATGTAAACAACAACTTATATGTGACAAGTTGTGAAACAAATGGCCATAGTCGAAAACAACAGAATGATATTGAAATGCCAGAATTAAATATCCAAAAAGTAAACATTCCAATCTCAAAACTAGTTACACAAAAATTAAAATGTCTAAGAATAGAAGTCCAAGAATAACAACCAGAAGGCAACGATGCATACATGGACGAGTAACGTTATGTGGAAGATGACTACTTCCGAAACGTTGGTTTCGGAAATTGACAAACAATATATATTTTCAGTATATTTCTTTTTTACAATTTAGAAGTAACGGCAATAATCCTTATATATATAATATATATATATATATATATATTATATATATATATATATATATATATATATATATATATAATTTTTTGATAATTATTATTAAAATTAAATGAAATATTATAATTATATGAAATATTTCAAAAGTTTTGAAAAAGCCACGAATGTCGTAGCGAAACGTTAACTTTTTAATAAAATCAAGTTTTTTGAGATTCACCAAGCCTTTTATTGCTAATAATTATCAAAAAGTTAAAAATAGTTCACAGGCAACAACAATTCAAATAAATAATTATATATATATATATATATATATATATATATATATATATATAACATGTTTGAGAAATGAAACACTGGGTTTAACGATTTTCACATATAATAAAACAACAACAGTTGCACAACGCGTATCGCTGACACTACAACTTCTTCAGGTACGAATTTCAAACTCAGTTTGAAAATCGTTAAACTCAGAGTTTCATAATGTAGGATCATAGATCTATTGATCAGTAATACTAGGTATATATGACATTATATACCTAATATCAATAAGTCGACTAAACTCAACTGAAATATCTTGTAATATCTCGTTGATATTTAAAAAACTGATGATAATATATATAAATACCTCTCAAATTTACTAAATTTTTATAAATATTCTTTACATCATTGGATTTCTTGGTTGATTTTCGAACCATTGTAAAATATTCAACCAAATTCATCCGTTTAATATGATTTTGTGAATATCCAATTCAAAGGTCAGGTCTTATATATGCCAGAAAGTAATCATGAATCGTATTAAATGTTACTTATAAAAGTTTAACATCTACTGCGCAATAGAACATTAAGTTTGTATTCATTCTAATATCCAACCTAATGATTGTTTCGTTTATCTTATGTAATTCCATTTGTCTCTGGGTCCAACTTTCTTATTTAATATTATATACTAACATAACTTTCCTACTGATATACGTAGTTTTGTTTTGGTATAACGAGCCTCCATTAAAAATAGAATATTCTAGATATCAAAAATATTTGGAGAATAATCGTCATTAAATTTACGTTATTACAACACAGTAGAAATTTGTTCTATTTTGAAAAGTAATTTTCCATCTAAACTGCTTAATGAGAGAACTCAATATTTGTTGTCGATTAAGAAAGACAATTGTAGTAATTATATCAACACCTCAATTTCGTCCATGAGTTACGTCAATTGATTCCATGGATAATTGATAGCTATAAAGTCGTTTATCCTATCATTGAAGATTAAGACATTTTTATACTGAATCTTTATTAATAATTATTAACATCATAAACGCATCAAAACCTAAATAAAACCTTAGTTACTCATAATAGATTAGTTACCATAATATAATACGTTAGTTACGAAAGCATAATACGTTAGATACCAAATAATAGTAGAACTAGTTTTTATGAACATATAAAACAATATTTTGACAGTTTTCAATCTTGATGGATACACCTTTGCCGTTAGCGTCTGCTTGTCCTCTAAAACGTCATCTCCCAATTCCAATTAAAAAAGCAACTTTCATCATTAAAAACTCCTAATCTGGGACAAAAAACAAAAATTCGTTGACTTGTTCTCTTGTAAATACTTTTGACTTTTTTGCTGTATATCCAACATTTTTCTTCTTGATGAAATGTATTAAAGCGCCGTATTTATCGTTTTCTACACATTCCTTAAGTTCTAACATGGAATATTTCGGCCATAAGGATGAAGCAGAATATTTCTCAGAGAGTTTTGCGAAATACACCAGCAACACCGTTTCTTCTGCACCTTGAATATGTTCTTTGTTTCGCCATTCACTAAACTGCCGATATTATTTTTTATAATGGATTTTAGACTTATCCGGAAGCAAGTCCAACCTTATAGTGTTGGCTGCAGCTAATATATCGTCAGGAATATAAAAATCTTACATGGTTTTAATGACTTTTTGAAATGTGGAATGAAATGACATAAAATCTTGTTGCTTTTATTTTCACATCGCCGTTGCCAATGATACGATAAAGCTTTGAATGTAACCCGATTATTAAGGCTCGTTTTCATGTGACAACAATGTCGCGACTTTAGTGCCATGACACTAAAAGTCGTGACATTTTTAAAGATGCAAACTTCAAAGTCAAGTTGTCGCGGCAACAATTTGAAGCCGTGGCATTAGTGTCACGATATCAAAATCATGTTGATATTTTCGTGACATTTTACATTAGTTCCACGCAAAATACCTCGTGAAAATAGCAGTGTCGCATTGTCGTGACCACGTGTGAAAGTGAGGTTAAAAAAAATATTGGTTTACAAGATAAACAATGGAAAAAGAAAATGTTGTTTTCGATATCGTCCACTTTTTGGAGAAATATGAGAATCTGCCTTGTTGGTGGAACAAAATTAATCGTTTATTTAAAGACAGAGTCGCAAGAAACAAAGCGGAACATCATGTGTTAGCTATAACTGGGATTACAGACGTAAAAATATTGCGCAAAAAAATAAGTAGGATACGTGGTACATACAATACAGAAGTACGGAAAACTAAAAAAAGCACAAAAACTGGAAGTGGAACGGGAAATGTGTCCCAAACCTTTTTTGGTTTTAAGTTGCCGATAGACTCCTAAGACCAACAACCAATTTTTTTTTTAAATTTTCCCTTTTTTGTGCGTTTTCTTCAGTTATGTATAGTTAAACTTCATACTCGCCGCAATCATTTCATTCGACGCCATTTTTAACCTTTAACTACCCGCGCCGGTGTATAAAATACACCATTTCTCTTAAAAGAGCGGTCAAAACCGAATTTGGTACCCCCTACTCTTGCCCCCCCATGTAACCCTCGACCGATGTGTTAACTACGTGTACCGACAGTTGTGCTTTGGTGGCTAGAGCGTTCGTTATTTTATTGACAATTTCTTTGTTGCACTACAGTCTGGTGTATAAAGTGCACCACGCGGGTAGCTATCTAAGTAATATTGAATACCATTCAGGGTCTCATATTATGGATGTTTTTATGAATTTTTTAACATTTTTATCATTTTAGGGACAAGGAAAAAATAAAAAAACCCTGACAAATTAACACACAAGGAATTAGAGAAGCTGGCTCAAATAATTTGCGACTCCGATTCAGAAGAAGAATTACCCGACGACGATGCCGATACTTTCTCTGAAGAGAAAATAGAGGACACTGAACATGATTTCGAATTTGAAATCGAAGGTAATGACTCCGATGATTTAGAAGATGTTGAAAATAGTAGTTACTTCATTGCCAAAGATAAACTGACTCGATGGAACAAAAATTCGCTAAAAAGCAAATTCAGTAAAGTGAGCGTTAAAAACCTAGTGAAAATCCTTCCCGGTGCGAAACAACAAACAAGAGACATCCAAAGTAAAGTAGATGCTTTTATGAGAATATTCACAGATGAAATGATAGAATACATAACTGAATGCACGAATCTGTACATTTCAAATGTTCGGCCGCAATTTATGAGAGAACGTGATGCCAAAGACGTATTAAAAACAGAAATGCAAGCATTTCTTTTGGCCTTTGGTTATATTCTTCCAACTAATGAACATCGCGGGAATCAATGGACAACTGCCCTATAATGCAACTCATATCAATAAAGCTTACAAGCACAGAAGAGAATTTTTGAAGGTACTTTCCTTGGGTTTGATGCAGCCATACCTCTCTGAACGTGCCAGCCAGAAGTCATTGCCAAGTGACATAAAATGTTTTCTGACAAAAAACAAAACCCCAGCAGAAGACACCATTGAAGAGCCACCTGCAAAAATACGCGCGAGGTGTTTCATTTGCGGCAGAAAGAAAAATCGAGTCACGACGATCATGTGCGGAAGTTGCAATAGGTCAGTTTGCAAACAACATATGACAACAGTTGTTACATGCGATTCGTGTGAAAATGGCGAATGATGAAACAAACTAACCATATAATATTTATTTGAGGTATTTGTTTCAAGAGTTTTTTTCATATTTTTAGAGCACCTTCTTTGTAAGTTTGTAGTTTTTCCGAAATAATTGTATCAATTTTTGTTACGTTTCAATAAAACCGAAAGAAAAGTCAAGAAACCAAGTTTCCTTATCCCTATACATTGATTAATGCACTCAATATCGCATTCTTGGTTGTGGTGTACATAATACACCGCGCGGGTAGTTAAGTGAGATTCACGAGCTTAAAGGTTAATTCACTACAAAAATTGTGACATTAAATACATGAAAACAACCATCAGAAATGTCATATTGTCATGACTTAAAGTGTCATGACATTATTATGTCGCATGAAAACGAGCCTTTAGCGATCTAGAACCGTCTCGGACATTATAAATCGCATAATAATCTCGTTATAGCTATAATAACGTATTTCACTTTCTACAGTACCTATACCTATATGAGGGGTTCCCAAACTTTTTATGGCCGCGGCGCCCTTTTTTAATCGAAATGATTCCGCGGCGGTCTATCCTGATTCAAATAACTAGAAGGATGACAAATCGTCAGAGATATTGAAGAAACTAAAACCTGTATATTTTCATTATTCAATATTTTTATTTTCACTTTAATAATATGAAACTAATTAATAATTAATGTGATGGATGATAGACCGTGAGATACTGAAAATGATGTTCTTACCGGTGGTGCCCGGGTCGCAATTGCAGAATAATTAATTGAAAATGGTCGAAAATCCGGAGGTGTCAAACAATTTCTTTCACAAAATTAATTCAATTTATCGGTATTTCAACAAAAAAATCCAACGCTCGCTATATGCCATACTTCTGCGGTGAGTGTTCAGGCCTGCCATACTTTTTTGAAAATGTTTTTTTTATTTTTCCAAAATTTATTTCTTACAGGCTGATTTGTTTTTAAAAAATTGTTCTTTATTAATCTTGTACTAAAATCATCATGCCATACCATTCCGACGGTCCAAAATACCCGCCATACCCCCTCAAACATGTAATTTTTTAAAATTCGAAAAACTATTTCTTTCACCTTGAAATTTGGCCTAGTAGTTGTTTTTATGATTAAAAACATAATTGTTATAATGTCATACCTGTAGAGTGGGTGGTATACGTACAATGTAATTGAATAATTGTATAATTTCATGCAACATTTGAACAATTTCTTACAGTATGGCACCACTTTTGGACCTCACCATAAGTATGGGATTAATTTTCCTGAATCATACTTTTTATGAACTTTCTGAAAATTTGAATACCATATTGTAAAAAATCGTTTTATTTATTTATTTTTTACATCGCAGCGTGCGTATCAAGGTCTTTCGTGCCAAGGTCACAGTATGGCGTATTTGTTAAACTTATAATCATATTAGGACAATCTGATTTCATTTATGCCATACTGTAAAAAACAATTTTACGGCTTCTATAGACGTGTTTTAAAAACGGTTAAAAAATACCTACCATTTTTCAATTATGGCACCACTTTTGCACTGCACTATAAGTATGGCGAATATAATTTTGTCTCACAGTATCATAAATTGACCACGATTTAACTGCTATACTGAAAGAAATAGTTTTAGAATTTCAAAAAATTACACGTGGCGGGTATTTTGGACAGTCGGAATTGTATGGCGTGGTGATTTTCGTACAAGATAATAAAAAACAATTGTTTAAAAAAAAATCAGCCTGTAAGAAATAAATTAAAAAAAAAATTTAATGAAACATTTTCAAAAAAGTATGGCGGGCCTTTACACCCACTGGAGAAGTATTGCATATAGCGAGCGTCGGATTTTTTGTTGTTAAAATACCGATAAATTGAAGAAATTTTTTGACACCTCCAGATTTTCGAGGAATTTCCATTAATTATTCTGCAATTGCGACCCGCGCACCACCGTTAATAACATCATTTTCATTCAATTTATTACGTATATGAACTTCCCTAAAAGCGCCATACTGTAAGAAATTACTTCACAGATCCTTCCAGTATCTCTCGTAGTTGCGAATTTTCTCAGAACGTGGAATCAAACTGATGGACAAGCCACCCTCATTTGCCCCCTCACGTTGATTTTCACTATGTACTTGCTTTTCATTACAGCGACCGCCGAAAAACCAGTTTTTCACGGATAGGTACGTCGTCAAAACCTTAATAAAAATCCACTGGATTTTATCATATTCATCTTTCAGTAAAATCGGAAATTCTGTCAATCCACTCTAAAATTTTTGTTGCCAGATAACTCGATGAGAGTCTCTTCTTCAGCATAAGTATATTCCGATGGAGCACTAGTGTTGTATGAATCTTGTTAACTTTAATTTCTATAGTATTTCTCAAACCAAACATTGAGACAACAGTTGTATATGCCTTTGAAATATGGTTTTCATATCTTGGGGTGGATTAAATGCATTTGACGTCCAATATTGAAAAAAATCTTTGATATCATCTTGTCCATAACTTGAGCTTATCATGACAGCTGATATTTCGTCCGTTGATTTCAAAGGGTGTCAGTTCTCTCCTTGCAGAGAGAGAATAAGGACATTCAGATTTTGCCTGAATGCTTTCCGAAAGATTTATTTTTATTCATTTTGGAATTTATTGGAGACATAAATATCATTTTCATAATTTCTGATTTCTATATCAGGATTTAAATAAGGTAAAGTTTTTTCCATCATTTATTATTTTGATATTTAATTAATTACATTAGTGTTATAAGAAAAAGTTTGCTGAAAGTGACTACAGAAAAAGACGAATACAAGAAGCCAAGGAATTCAGGAGATTTTACATAAAATCGTATAACAAATTGATTGAATTCTATGACTTATAGTTATGACAAAATTGTGGTGAAGTTTCTTTCTTCATTTATTATTTTGATGATTATCGTAATAACTTTGGTGTTACAATATGATAATGAAAGTAAATGCAGAAGATTAAACATAAATATTAACAAAATGATCAAACTCTGTGACTTATGAATATTATAAAATTGTGTTTAAGTAGTTCTCTTGGGTTGTTAAACTTATGAAGTAGATTCATTTATTTTTCCTTTTCATTGTTTGTGAGATAACTGTCGATATACTGTAGAGTCCTCTGACAATCTGAAAGAGAAAAGTGCAATACCTTAGTGTTAAAATCTCTTCGAATTAATATGGATACAACAACAATTATCGGTTGAAGAATGGAATAAACAATACAATCATTTCAAAGCAAATTAAAAATAATAGCACGAACATAAACAAATCAAGCAAATACGTACTGAATCTGAAAGTTAAATGTATCAGTCAAGAAAATACGTATAGGTTGAAGTATCCTACGTAATGTGAAAAAATAAATAAATTATCCACGAGAAGTTAACAGAAAATATTGAAACCACAAACATATACAAAATCTCTAACTTTGATATTGTAAGAAATTTGGTTAAGTGTACAAGAGTTCATTCATGAAAAAATAGGAAACGTGAATAGTAAAAAAGATTAAATATTTTAGATATCTAGCATGTTAGTTCTTGGTATCTTATCGGAACAAATTTCGTGATTGTGAAGGAAATATGTAATGAAAGTAGGAACAAAAAGCCTTGATTAAGTTATTCTGTAGAATATTTCACGTTTTCTGCAAGATTTTGGTAATTTTGAATCCTAATAGTACAGTAAAAAGGTATATTTTACTAAAAAAAAATACTTAATGGCTAAAATTTTGAGGGGGTGTTCGGGGGCATGTCCTGAGTCTGAAACTGAGTTTTCGTATTCGAGGGAGTGGGGGAAGATACAACCCCCGGTCTATATAGGGGTGAGTTCGTTTTAATTCTATATCTCCGTTGCTCCGTACAGTGCGGCTCTCGCGGTCAACATTGGCGCACGCGGTCAACTTGATCGTAGGAGTGATGGAAAACTCTTCATCGTAGAAGGGTGTTCGAGAGCTCATTTTGTAGCTAACTTCAATTACTTTGAAATGGTATGCAAGCAGTATGCGAAAAAGCTTACCGGTTTTACGGTATTCGCGAAAAATGAAAAACTACCCATCACTTTTGACCTTTGACCGGCAATTGTAATTGACCTAATTGACCTATGACCTCGATTTTATTATCATTGGATAGATAATTCAATTTCCTACAAATATGGTCTACTGGACTTGACTGTACGGGCAACAGCAACGGAGATATAGAATTAAATCGAACTCACCGCCATATAGACCGAGGGTTGTATCTTCCCCTACCCCCTCGAATACAAAAACTCAGTTTTAGACTCAGGACATGCCCCCGAACACCCCCTCAAAATTTCAGCCATTAAGTATTTTTTTTTAGTAAATGTCATTTTTGTGTCTCTATTTACTGTACTATGAATTCAGATTGGAATTGAAACTTGCGTCAATTACGATTAATTGTCATCCATATTTGAATGCTTACAAAAATCTAATTAAATATGTAAGTCAAGCGAAGATGAAAAATTTAATATTTAAAAGCAAAACTAAGTAAACGAGTAGGTATGAAAAATAGCTATTATGTTGCTGTAAAAGTGTTCAACGTGTTAAGTGATAATCTTAAAGTATTAACTACTGATAAAGCCAATATAAAGAAGAAGTTGAAAAATTTCATTAAAAAAAAATTTCATATAAGAAAATTATTAGATGCGAATCGTCTTGTGTTGGAATTCATTGGGAATTCACAGGGCGTTTACATTATATTTAATATTTTATTTTACTATCTTTTTTTATATCTTGTTTTATTTTATACCTTATTTTGCTTTATATTTCATTTTATTGATTGTTATGTTGGTGTAAAATTTCTTTTTTATTTTTTGTATTAGTTTTAAGTTGGCCAGTGACTACGTAGGAATATTATATGTAATGTTGTACAGGTGACTAGTTCACCTCAAACTTCTTGTGATATTTTTTTTCTGGTTAATAAAATTTTGAATTCTTAATAACTCGCTGAAAATACCCGATCATATAAACCAGAGGTTCCCAAACTTTTTTTTCACATAGACCACTTTGAATATTTTGCTGGTTCCGGTTGACCCCCTGCAGCTACATTTCTACCATATTCCTAAAACTCGACAAAAAATGTGAAGATTAGATCTAACTATGGAAATTTGCAGTGGGGCTGAGTTCCAACCACGAATTAACAGTTTTAGAAATAAAAGTGAGAATTTATTGGTTAATTAATTAATTGATTGTGCTGTGAGCGGATGTCAAAAAAGCAAAGTTAGCCAATCAAAAAAATGATTCCATCCAATCCAGTAATGACACTAAAACTTTTTTCGATAAGATATGACGAGGAAAACGCTGTCATAAGCTTTTTTTGCAATTCCCCACAGTCCAGTTTTTCGGGTATTTGTGCCTGCATGCAAAATGTTTGATACAATTTTTTGAATTTCACCTTCAGCACTATTAGTGCTAAGGTCGAGTAGCTTCTCTTGTAATATCACATTCTGCACTTCCGTTTCATCAAATGGATTCATGATCCATGGTAGTATTTGCATCGTCAGAATATCTTCAAAACTGATTTTAAAGTCATCATGCAGGGCAATTAAATGTTAAACGTATGTCTAAATATTCTCAGGAAGGTATTCTAGCTGTGACAAAGTTTTTCCGACATTGGCAAACACTATAATCGATTCGCTCTACTTTTCTTTTCGAAATTCAGGAAGCAAATGAGCAACGTTTATCCTTGGCATTCGTATTCCAAGGTATATTGGAAATAATCAAACAAGATTGCAAGCACAACTCGTATTTCGTCCCTTTGCAAGTCTGAACAAGAGTTACGGACGACAGAGGGCGATGTGTCGACACGATGTACTGAATATTGAATATGCAAGTTTTTACAAGTAACTGAACTTCTTGAAATATTATCTGCGTACATCGATAGGTGAAGTCAAGCCAACATTTTATTTTTTCAATATCGAAACCAGATAAATTTTCGTGGACCCCCGCTTATGAATTGTGAACCCCCATCTTTTTGTCACGCCAACGTAGACCCCCGTCTAGCCTCCCTGGACCACTTTGGGAATCAA
>JARQZK010002192.1:785000-825000 GCA_030704885.1 Cynegetis impunctata
CTATGGTTTTTTTTTTTTTTTTTTTTTTTATTCGAGGTGAAAACTTCAAAAGCGATACCGGTTGCGAAACCGGCCTGTGTGGGATTCAATAGTTGATATATATAAATATATATCAACATTGCCTACCCACTAAAAACACCTCTGTTCTTTCGGTTTCCGGGCATAAGCCTACTAAACCTCCAGTCTCACACTTAGATTAGGACTCTCGTGCTGCGGTCAGCACTAGAACCTGTTCCCTTCCTTGTGTCTATATTTCAAGACCCAAGTGTATATCTCTCTGCGTCGCGTCGCATTAATTTTGAAATCAAGTAAACATACCTGACGACTGCCCGTGGCATTCTCTGTCGACTGGAAGTATGTTCGCTTCATCTCAGGTTGGTTCGAACTTGAACAATGCTCATCACTCCGACCTCGAGATCCAATATCCATTTTCACACTCGTCGTCTGCAATGGCCATTACTCCGACATCGAGATCCAATATCCATCTTCACTCTCGTCGTCTGCAACGAGCATCATTCGTCTTCGAACCTGACGATCCGCTTCCATCCCACCGTGCCGTCCTCTGTTCGGCGCTGCTCCTTACTAGCGAACCGATGAAGAACGTGTCTGATGGACAATCTCTCAGCCCATCTAGGTCCTTCTTCACTCCTCGTCGTCTTCAGTTTCAGTCGCTTGCCGTCGAATTCACCGCTTTCCCAGGGCGATGCTGCTTCCTCGGTGGTCTGGTCTCGAATGTTCCTAAACTATGGTATTACAAAACAATCTATTTATACGAAAATTGAACATAACAGAGGGGTACTTAGAGAAACTAAATAACAATAAGCAATTCATTCTGAGCTATTAGTAGGTACCTACATTGAACAAATTAAGGAGAGGAGAAGGGTTTACTTCAATCTGGTCATTAACTAAATTTCCGGAATTTTTATATTTATTTATGTATAGGGATTCCCAACAGTTGGTTTAATGGAGACTATTTTCAAATTGTAATATATTATAATTGTGATTAAAGGTATGGTTTTCTTGAATAAGATGACACGCATAATTAGAATCAGTTTTCTGCTTAATATAGCTACGTTGGTGTTCGTGTATTCGAGTTTTGAAATTTCTACTTGTACGTCCTATATAGAATTTTTCACAATCGTTACAGTCGAGTTTATAAACACCAGTACGTTCATCTCTATGAATTTTTGATTTGTTGTTTTTAATCAATTTTCCAATGCCATTATTGGTTTTATATGAAATTTTGAAATTTTGTTTTTGAAAAAACAATTTCAGGTTTTCGGAAGTTTTGCCCAAGTATGTTAAACTGCTAAATACTCTACTTTTTTCGGATATAAGTGGGTAAATTTCTGAAATTGCCATTTTGTATTTTTTCCTCTGAATGAGGCTGTCAATCATATTAGGTGAATAACCATTATTTACTGCCATTTGTTTAATTATATGCAATTCCTTCCGAAAATTAGCTTCTAATTGATTCTAATTATGCGTGTCATCTTATTCAAGAAAACCATACCTTTAATCACAATTATAATATATTACAATTTGAAAATAGTCTCCATAAAACCAACTGTTGGGAATCCCTATACATAAATAAATATAAAAATTCCGGAAATTTAGTTAACGACCAGATTGAAGTAAACCCTTATCCTCTCCTTAATTTGTTCAATGTAGGTACCTACTAATAGCTCAGAATGAATTGCTTATTGTTGTTTAGTTTCTCTAAGTACCCCTCTGTTATGTTCAATTTTCGTATAAATAGATTGTTTTGTAATACCATAGTTTAGTACGAGATGAAGTCAATGTTATGACGAAACGCGTTTACTCAATAGATTTTTATTTTAACCTGTGAAAAGTTAGTTTTTTATTTCTTTATAAAGTTATATATATATATATATATATGTATATATATATATATATATATATATATATATATATATATATATATATATATATATATATATATATATATATATATAGGTGCATATATACATATGTATATATATATTTTATTCCAGCTACACTTCGGCAATTTCAGCGGCCTCCTTCTAATCAAATGAAATGATATTTGGTATTTGTTTTCTCTAACGCTAAAAATATTTTATTTTTCACCTGTATATTATATATTAAAACAATGGTTAAAAATAACAATTTACACATTTATTATAAAAAATAACGCATGACGCACGTTTCGGTGGAACTTCACCTTCTTCAGATGCTAATGGCAATCTAACTATGATTCTCTGTTATATAGAAAACAAGAAATAACAAATTATGTAGAAGGGGTAAATACAAAGATGGTTACAAATAATTATTAGAAAAGGAAAAACCCATTCTGAACTGCTAGTCAGGTAGTTCGGTAATTTTGAAAAGATTAATAAGGGGGCTTGAAGTATGATCGATTTGGCTATTCAATAGGAGACCGGAATGCTTGTATTTATTTATCTGTAATGATTCTAAAAAATTAAGTTTAATTCCTTTACTTTCAGTATTTAATATTTTAAAATCCAAATTTAATGTGTGATTTTCTTGGATTAAATGGTTTGCATAATGTGAATCCGACTTCTGATTAACAAAGCTACGTTTGTGTTCTGAAATTCTAGTTTGAAAACTTCTGAAAGTTCTACCTATGTAAAACTTATCACAATCGCCACAATTAATTTTATAAACTCCTGATTTATTATAGTTAATCGAGTTAACTATTTGGATTTGAAAATAACAAAAGTAGATAACAAACATAATTTTTCAATTTTTCGCAAACCATCGCACACTGATAGCGTCATACATAGTGCTTCCCTACATCCTTTCCAACACAAAATGGCAGCTTTCAATAGTATGGTACATCGTTTAGTAAATATTCCACTTTCAAATGCCAATTTTAATTTCGAGAAAAATATAATTAAACAAATTGCCGTAAATAATAATTATGATCCCAATATTATAGACAATATGATAGATAAAAAGTTTTTCAAAAATGCGATTAACCAGGTGTACCCCCTTACTAAAAATAATATCAAATACAACAGCCTCACTTTCATCGGAAATTCAAGTAGAAAACTTAAATCTCTCTTATCTAAGCACAACATTAACATTGCTTATCGTACCGGTAATAATTTAGGAAATCATATAAAGAATAATAAATCCAAAGTTCATAAAGATAATAAATCAGGAGTTTATAAAATTAATTGTGGCGATTGTGATAAGTTTTACATAGGTAGAACTTTCAGAAGTTTTCAAACTAGAATTTCAGAACACAAACGTAGCTTTGTTAATCAGAAGTCGGATTCACATTATGCAAACCATTTAATCCAAGAAAATCACACATTAAATTTGGATTTTAAAATATTAAATACTGAAAGTAAAGGAATTAAACTTAATTTTTTAGAATCATTACAGATAAATAAATACAAGCATTCCGGTCTCCTATTGAATAGCCAAATCGATCATACTTCAAGCCCCCTTCTTAATATTTTCAAAATTACCGAACTACCTGACTAGCAGTTCAGAATGGGTTTTTCCTTTTCTAATAATTATTTGTAACCATATTTGTATTTACCCCTTCTACATAATTTGTCATTTCTTGTTTTCTATATAACAGAGAATCATAGTTAGATTGCCATTAGCATCTGAAGAAGGTGAAGTTCCACCGAAACGTGCGTCATGCGTTATTTTTTATAATAAATGTGTAAATTGTTATTTTTAACCATTGTTTTAATATGTTTATTAATTTACACCAAGTATCGGCCCAATCAATCCAAAATTTGTATATTATATGTTTATTTCACCTTGGATACGGTTGCTATAAACACACTCATTATGCCCTATGCCATAACGCCCGCATTTGCGGGCATAATGGATTTAAAACGGAGAATTGAAGCAAATTTCATTGATTAAATACTTCATAATCCTTGTCGTATACAACTCTGGATTTCTCCGGCAATGAATTATTCGCAGCTTTGGCTGCATTGTCTATGATATTCTTGGGTAAATTCATTTACATTTTCATTATTTCTATAACACTACACGAAGAAAGCAGCATGACAGTCACTGAATATGATGACAAAAATATTCACAAACGACAAAATTTCAACAAATGACATGCCTACTATGAGAAGGAAACTTACCATCTATAGGAGCAATGAAACGATTTTAAAATCACTTTTTCATCATTATATTGTAACGGGTCAATTAACCGAGTGACTGTAGCCACTGCATTTTGTACTCAATTGTTCATTTAGGTACCGTGGTTTCATGCTTCACTTTCCTTTGCTCTATGATTAATGAGTTGCGCGGAACGAGAGTATCTAAGTAGTGCCGGATGAACAATCGTTCTTTCTTTTAGCCATTGTTCATCAAAGGAATAACATCGTTAATTATTGAAATTATATTCATACCTAATAAATTGAAAGTTTGTTAAATTTTATTAAAGTTTATTAATTATCTGTGGCATCTGATATAGATGGTAAGTTATGGAAAGAATTATATCTATTTCGTATTAATGCATTATCTTGAAAATCTGAATTGATTGCTTATTTCATTTTTCCGCCATTTCATATTTTTTTTCATTTATCTATATTAAATTATTTATCCTCCAATATTGAAATAATCATCTCACATTTCTTAATTTAAAATATTTCTAATTCATTTGCTTGTTTAACTCTCTCAATTTAACACAAGATTTTTGTAGTTTAGCGATGGCAAATTTCACGTGGTCATACCTTATGTTCAGTTTAATGTTGGAACATATGCTGTCTTTCTTAGCATTTTTGCTTGAGACAAATCTAAATGTTAATTTTGAATTGGCCATCGATACCCTACATACATCTTGGAACATATTTAGTGTGAGATTGTATGTTGATTTGCCCCGAATTATTTTAGCCACTTGGTCAGGAGCTAAGAACTATTTGGTCTTAAGTTTAACCCTGGTTAGAACTAGAAGCCACACTATCTGAAGGTGGAAATCCACGTCATCGGAAATTTGAAATCCACGTTATCTGGAGCTACCAAGAAACGAGTTACAGAAAAAGGGCAGAATCAAGCACAATCAATCCAAAGAGGAATCTCCATCGTCAAGGGAAAATTAAATAAGAAAAAAACAATAAAAAGATAAGTCTCATTAAAATTATGTATTAAGAGGATAGTAAATACCTACATTTTACTCACTTTGTTATTATTCCTGAGAACAAACCTAGAACCTTTATATGTTAACCAATCTCCCTGCTAGCCAGGGCATAAATATATGTTAAAAAGGGGGTTGGTTACAATATAATAATTTTTTCGTGAAAAATAAAATCGTGTATGCACCGCGTGCGTTACTAGATCCTTACGCCCATCGGGCCAGAGGCCCTCAGGCCGAATATTTCCCTCCGGGCGTAAGGATCTATATAACGCACTTGGTACATAAATAAATATTGATGAACATAAGTTTGACATGTTGGAATTATGGGAAATGTTTTGGCTAAGAAGTGCCAATATTTTTCAAACTGGTGGCAAATTATGAGAATATTCATTATAAATAATTTTTCCGAAAATGAGCTATCTAGGCCGTAGACAAAGAAAAAAACCTGGATTTTGAAACAAATTTTGCTCCTCCAAATTGAATAGCGCGTTGGAGTAAGTCACTGCCACTTTATGTAAAAATTGCATGTGTTTTTGCAGATACCTTCATCCCCTCTAAATTTAGTTAGAAGGTTTAAATATTTTGTTCGAATTGAAATAATTTTAGGAATGTGCTCTTTTTGGGCATAAAATAGTTTTTAATATCGTTCCTCCTTTTGTGTGGAAATTTTTAACGGTTTTGTGACTTTTCAAGCTTTCCACATCTCTAGAGCCTCTCCAAATCAACCGGAAGGTTGAAAATTCGAACACGAACTAAGCGGATGTTGAAAATGCGCCTTTTAGGGTTATCAAATATTTTCTTCTCCCAACAAAGCCATTTTATCTAGAAATAATTTATTCACGGTTTTCTGGCGTAACCACGAAAATTAAGGGTAAATATAACCTAGGTTACGGAGCTCCATAGCTCATGAGTTATCCAATATCTATATTATATAAGCAAAACAAAAAAAAGTGCAAATTAGGAATTTTCATTAAATTAATAATGTTTATTATAATTATAGATCTCATAAGAATTTAGCGAATAGAGTTGGATTGATGAGTTGAACTTTCTTTGCTCACCATTGAATAATTGTTCCATTAGATTCCTTTCATAGATATATCGAATGTTTCAAACAGTTATCTGTTTGGCAAATCTGAACAAAAATGGATTTGTCGGATTATAATCAGGTCCAATAGATAGGAAACTTATGTCTTTCACTAGAGCTAGTGAGATTTTGGTACAACATTCTTGGAGGATTATTTATTATTTTCAATTATTCTTGAACTTATGTGATTAATTGTTGTCCTCAAGCCATAAGTCCATTCTATATACTCTTACCTGTACACAAACTGGTGCAGCATTATGCAAATTTTCAATCTCTGTGTGATACACTTTTGAGTGAATTCGTCGTAATATAACTTCTTCTCTTCGTTGCAACTACTGTCGCAGATATGTTGGACAAAATCTTCGATAATCATTATTTGAAATTTTGTGTGAAATCCAATATAGCTGTGAATGAATGCATTGGAAGTTGTCACCAGAGAGGCGAAAAAGTAGGTAAGTCTATAAATTATAGAGCATATTCTCCCAAAACTCATCCACTTAATCTCCTTGATCACATGAATAATATAAACTTCGTTTGCGTTGT
The DNA here is from genome assembly GCA_030704885.1 of Cynegetis impunctata. NCBI lineage: Eukaryota > Metazoa > Arthropoda > Insecta > Coleoptera > Coccinellidae > Cynegetis > Cynegetis impunctata. The sequence goes on from JARQZK010002192.1 coordinate 791,744, forward strand.
AAGATTCATCGATAGCAAACAACCCAGCTACCATTGCAGCACAAAAAATATTGGAATAAAAACCAATTTTCAGTAGTTTAATGTGTAGCATTATTTTTCTTTGAGTTATCCCGTTTGCAAACTCAATTGGAATCATTCTTCTTTGATACGCAATTCCAAAATTGACAGCCTTTTTCCCTACTTTGATCACATTGAAGATACATATGATAACCTGGAATGGAACAAAGTATTAGATTAGACGAATAATAGTTATTTACGATACAAGTGAGTTAACAGCATCATTAAGATACGCGTGTGAAAGTTGCACAACGAGTGCGTAGCACGAGTTGTGTAACCACACAAGTGTCTTAATAGGGTTAACTCGCGTGTATTGTACAATATTTTATCTACTCCTAACCGGGATACTTATTTTTATACGATTCATTTTTATTATAATTAATTTTACCTTAATACCTTTGTTCAAATAAGTACCTGAAACACCATGCATGGCAATGTCGATTTGATATTAAATAATATTGATGTCACTTTAAAGTCAAGTTTCAAAAATTGTAATCTAAAATGAGCGATTCGGAAAGTATTCCTTCTGATATTGAAGAAGAGGCATCGAGAGCACTTGTATTTAGTTGGTATTGCAAAATAAATGTTTAACAAACTTTTTATTTTATTTTGGTAGTCATCTAAAGAAAGAGTGCGGTAATAAAAATGCGTGAGTTAAGAAGCTCTTAACTCACTCAAAATTCGTGCGGTAAGAGCTTCTTAACTCACTGAAGTAGATAAACATACTTGCCTTAAGTATCACTACTATATCGATATAGCCTAGCATAGTATTATTATACACCTATCCCCCAATTCACACGGAAGATAGGTTCTGTACGAAACAGTGTACATTGAAACCTTGGATTTTGCTGAGTTAAATCGAAAATAACCTCAAAATGTGCATGATTCTGTTATTTATTTAAGTAAAACAAATGTCAAATATCTAAGAAGTCTCAAAATTATAATTAGTTTATAAAAAAAACTCTATCGCAGCGAGCTGCATTAGAAAAGAAGGTTTTCAAAACGAATCCTGTTAAAAAAAACTATTCATTCAATTTTCATTTTTGTTTCAAATCCAAAAAACAAAAATTACGCCTTTTATCGTGTAAACAATATGTATTTCCTCTTCCAGGGGGTCAACCCCCCAACGAATTTATATCGAAATAAATACCATCCAAGATATTATACGAAACTACCTACATACAAAGTTTCAACCCTATGGTCCCAAAATTGCGTGTTATCGTGTTAACAAGAATTATTTCTTCTCCTGGGGGGTCAACCCCTCAAGCAATTCCTGCCGAAACCAATTCCATTCAATATATCATACGAAACTATCTACTCACAAACTTTCAATCCTATTGCTCTAAAATTATGCCCTTTAACATGTAAACATTATTTATTTCTTCCCCCAGGGGGTCAACCCTCCAACCAATTTGAACCAAAACCAATCCCTTTCAAGATCTTCTTCTTCTGGTGCCATACCCAGTTTCGGGCGTAGGCAACCTCTCTACAACTATTCGTGCTGTGCGTGATACAGTAATACACGAATAGAAGGGACCTACAGTTTTACGACGGTTCCGAACGTCTTTATAGAGAGGCTTTACTAGGCAGAATACTACTCGGTGGTTTGCCATTGCCTTCCGAGAGGTGGCTCCGCATTAATTCGTTGGTTCGGCCGGGATTCGATCCAGCGACCTGCTGTTCAGTAGCCCAACGCACTGACCACTGAACTACGGAGCCTATCCTTTCAAGATATCTTTCGAAAATACCTACTTACAAACTCTCAACCCTATTACTCCAAAATTGCGAGCTTTATCATGTAAACAAAATTTATTTCCTCCCCCAGGGGATCAACCCCCCATGCAATTCAAACCAAAACCAATAGCATCCAAGATATCATACCAAAATAACTATTTACAAACTTTCAACCATATTGCTTCAAAATTGCTCCCTTCATCGTGTGAACAAGATTCTTTCCCCAGGGGGTCAACCCCCCAACCAATTCGAACCTAAAATAATCCCATCCAAGATATCATAAGAAAGTACCTATTTACAAACTCCCAACCCTATTGCTACAAAATTGCGCCATTTATCTTGTAAACAACATTTATTTCTCCCCAGGGGGATCAACCCCCCAATTAATTCGAACCAAAAACAATCCTATCCAAGAATCATCCGAAACTACCTATTTACAAACTTTCAACCCTATTGCTTCAAAATTGATCGTGTAAACAACGCTAAAATACATAAGCTTATACATACATATATATGAACATATATATATATATATATATATATATATATATATATATATATATATATATATATATATATATATATATATATATATATATTTATATATATAGAGAGATATATGAAATTAAGTTTTTGGTGCAAAGCATCATAAAAAGTCATGAAACGAAAAACTATCTTGGTCCTAGGTCCAACTTTGCTAATCGCACCCATTTTAATATACTGCTGAAAACAAACATATGAATGTTATTTAATTCAATTAATAGTAGGAACAAAAAGAACCTTTTCGTAATCCCATACTGTTATTTTGCTTTAACGGTATTCAGATGACAATTGAAAAGTCAGTGTTAACGGCCGCCGGCCGTTATAATTTCATAACGGCCGCCGGCCGTTAAGAAATCACTTGTTCAAATATTTATTTCAAAACATCATTCTGCTTACAATAACAACATTGAAATCTTGGTCCACAGCGAGTTGGGAGAATAAACCTCTGATTTTCATTTCGCATAGGCTAATAATACATCTTCATTAACCATCTTTACATTCTTGCTTTTACGCCACATTTCAAAATTTTCATATTCTTTTTGATATCGCTCTTGAGTTATTTTCGGCAGTTAATCAACACTCGCTGCACTGCACATGATTCTCCCAATATTTCTAAAGGAATTTGATTTTGTTCCTTAATTTCATCAATTTCATCCATGGTCGTCGTTAAAGCGAACTTGGGAACACAAAAAACTGACGTTGTTTATAAAACTGTCAAACTGTTCCATGACAACAGAGTGCACGACGTTGGGATTTTTCATTAGAATTACGAGGTACGGGGTTTTTTCTTTCTTCGGAATCAAAATATAATCTTTCAACGGGATTACGAAAATTTTTTAACCACACACGGCCGATACGCAAATAACGGATTCGGTTAGTTACAATAGGGAGTTTTTGAGACCCTAAATTTACACGTAAATTAAGTTTTCGGTTATTTTGAGCATGCGCAGGAGCTTTGAAATTACCGAGACGGTTATTAACCGATAACGTACTACGTTATCAACGGGACCTTAACGTTCGCTTAATAAACGTCCGTTATATTCGCGGTGTTTAAACGCACTTGTGTTAAATTGTTACAAACTAAAGAAAAATAGACTATTTAAACTATGATAAGTGTATATCATATATACTATCGTGCTAATTCGTTCCAAACTTCTTCCTTTGTATTAAAAATTCGCAAAAAATGTTATTTCTTACTATGTGGCAACCATCAATCGAGTCTGCGATCTGATGTTTTGAGATTGGCAGTTTCGGTATTTTTATTGGTTATGTCACAGTGCTATTTTGGTTTGTTTATTTGTGTAAATTGGCCTGCTAATTTTGTTATTTTTCCAACGGTTTTTTGTTCACTTGCCACGATAGTTAAAAAAAGACTACGATTTACAGATATGGAGGATCTGTTACTTCTTTGAGTAGTTCTAAGTAATAATCCATTTGAAAACCCAGATATTTGGTCAGTGATTCAGCAGCACATTACCCTTATAACAGGAACATTATTTTCAATGAGAACAGTAAAATACATAAGCCTTCGATGCCTATGAAATATATTTGCCCAAATTAATCACAATTATTACTACAAACTATTGCATTTACCAGTTGCTTTATGTTCAGACAATTGGGTTTGGTATCTGCAAAGTATGGCATAACCGTGGCAAATCCTTTCTTTGAAAACGGAAAATTCTTTTCACCTCTTCAACCTCAATATTATACAAATCGAATCCGGGTATGTTTCCATCAATATTTTCAAGTTCTTGTTCCTCTTCAAAGATGTTATGTAAGATTATACCTCTCATTAAATTATGATCCACACCCCTGCGCCTGATCGCTATATAGTCTATTACATCTTCCATGATAATTTACCCAAAGAACGCTAATAAGTAATAATAGGTGAATGAAAATTGGAAAAATCACCCGACAAATAATAATACAAGAACACAAGAGAGGTTATACTTATTTGACGTTCGCAATAAATTTGAATTCAAAAACTCTTTTTGGATCTTCAACCCGTTAATAACGTTTTCCGTTCTGCGCAAACTCAACATACCGGTTTACGATAATTACGTTGACTTCAAATAGAAACTCAAAAACTCCCTATTATCCAACCTCATCCGTTATTTGCTACATATCGGCCTTGTTACGTTAATAACTATAAAAATTTGTTATAATTTTTATAACTGTCATCACTTTGATGTACATCAGTGTTTTCTTTCTGAAAGGTATGATGTCACTTTCATCACTTGAGTTTTCTTTATGCGATTCTAACATATGTTTGCCGAATATTGTTGAACACCATCCGAATCAGCAGATGCACCTTTTATTGTCAGATTATGTGAAGAATGTCTTTGGTTGAAACTCTTGTGGCTTGTGGAAAAATAGACCTTCTTAGATGATTGATTAATCTTCCACGCTATTTGTAATAGCAGTGGTATCGATCGGCATTCTCTTTTGGTCTTCTGTTCATATCACTAAGGCTTTTTCCATATTTTCCATTATAACATCTTTAACATATGATGTTATACTTATACTGCTGCAGGTTCCAGCTGCTACACTTTTTGTGATGGAGTCATAATTTTTTCTTATTATCCTTATTGCGGTCTCTATTTTGGAGTAAAATTTATCAACATCTGTTATACATTCTTTTTACTTAGACAATCTGATATTTGAAGTTTAGTTTCTGATGATTTATTTTCATTTAATTTTTCATTTTAATTTTTCTTTTCCTTTGACTTTAAAAAAACCTAATACATTTTCGGAAAGTATAAAGATTCATGAAAAACTATAAATTTTGAAAACTAAACAGTTCGAAAGATAAACACAAAATAATATCAGCTTGATGCTAAAATGTTTCTGCACTATGTACTCGCATGAGCAGAACAAGATAGCTTTACTGTTACGTAATATATACGTACATATAACGGAGATTTCTCTAAATGTATGTATTTGACAACACCGGAAATCTTCTGTTATTTTCATCAGTGTTACTAAAGGAATAAATTTCAAAAAAGTCATAAAATGTTTGAAATCTGATAATTTGAAAACCGTGTAAAACCGAAAATGTATTGAACAAGGGGCGTTTAAATTGGGTGATAGGTGTATCAAAAGTAAAAATATTTAGTTTCTAAATTTCATAATCTGCAAGATGTTAAGCGGATTCTATCTAAGCTATAAAGAAAGCAATAATATAAGGCATAATATATATATATATATATATATATATATATATATATATATATATATATATATATATATATATATATATATATATATATATATATATATATATATATATATATATATATAATCTCTTGATCTCTTGATAATTATTAGCAATAAGAGGCTTGTTGAATCTTAAAAAACTCGATTTTATTAAAAAGTTGACGTTTCGCCACGACATTCGTGGCTTTATCAAAACTTTTTTTATATATATATATATACATATATAAATATATATGTGTGTATATATATATACATATAAAAATATATATATGTATATATATATATATATATATATATATAATGGCTCTATTTATGATAATTAATATTTATATAACAAATTCAGCATATTTTTATTGTTAGACCGTTTCAAATTATGATAGCGCTGAACGAATTAGCTAAAAGTGCGTTGACATTAGCGAATGAATCTAAAAAAAAAGTATCCAGGTATGTATAAGAAGAGTTTGATAGTTAGGAGAATGTATCTGGTAGATAGTAATCGATTAGAGAAATATTCGAATTATATATAGGACATTTGCTTTAACATACTTACAAATATTGTAACACCAATGTGTGGGGCATATTTGACAATCAACTTGGTGTCGAAAGTCAGCAGTAACTCACCAAAAAACCATAATATTTCGACTAAGTCCAGAAAAAATGAGACAATACCGATAACAGTAATAAACTTGTAGTTTTTTAACCATTGCCCCACAACCATAAGAAAACTCAAATGATCTTCGGAACAACTGGCTTTATCTATAAAAGAAAATGAATATTTATATTGTTGGGGATGCAGTTGTAGAAAATCCTATGAAAAACATTTCCTTTACATACTGAAATCCTATAAGTTGTACCTACCCTAGGCTGAGTAGGCATTTTATTTGTGTAGAGGAGTATAAAATTGTCAGAAATAATATGGACAACCAGATTCGGAGCTGATCTATAATATATATACAGGGTGTCCCATGACGACTAAGTCAGGAAATATCTCGGAGTAGTAGAGAATTTTAATTTTGGGGTTGTAAATTAAAGCAATTATTGCAGATGCTTTCGATATTATGTTACCCAATGAGCTTTTTGTTGTCGTTTATACTTGTGGTTTAAAATGATTAATTTTGGCCAGTCCAATATTTTTTGTGATGAGTAAAACATGGCAAAAGTTCAATAATTATTTAGATTTTAAATAATTTGGCAAATGCTCGTATTAGACGTTTGTCATAATCGTCGTGGAACAAAGGATAGTAAAGTATCTGTAGTTTTTAAATTAATTGTTTCAGACCACAAGTTTTATAGTTTGTTGAAATCATTGTCTCGAAAGGAACGTATAAATGCCAAAATATATAGGTCGCCCCATTGATAATTTAGCATCTGATGTCACGTGACCGATAACAAAAAGCCATTGGGTAACATAATATCAAAAACAGCTGCACTAATTGCTTTAATTTACAGCCCCAAAATTACAATTCTCCATTACTCTCGGGCTTCGAGATATTTCCTGTCTAAATCGTCGTGGGAAACCCTGTATATATTTAAATATATAATATATATATATATATATATATATATATATACATATATATATATATATATATATATATATATATATATATATATATATATATATATATATATATATATATATATATATATATATATATATATATATATATATATATAGGTTCCATTTAAGGGTTGGATGCAAGGCAAAAAAATAAGATATAGCTAAACACCTATACTTCGTTACATCTGTATCATCTTTAGGGTAGCTAAGTGATCAAAAATTGAACACAAACAAGCAACCAACAAGCACTATCTTCTAAGTACCAAAAACATCAAACTCAATTCGAAATAAGAGCTTGACAAATAATTTCAATACATCGAATAATCGAGGTCTCAAAGTCTTTCATCAGGTAATATATGACATAGTATCTATCTAATGCCTATAAGTGAAGTAAGCACAATTGGAATATCTTGTAATATTGTCAAGTATATAGCTAATGAGGGAATAACTAATTTTAAAAAACATATTCTTCCATAAAATCGAATGGAATAATTCGCGAAATAAACTCGCCTGCTTCACGTCCGGTTTAGAATCAAGTTGTCATTTTCTTTAGATCAATAGTCACGTACGGCAAAAGTATGAATATCGATACAATTTCAAAATCAATTAGGTACGCTGGCTATCATTTGGGAGGTCTCGGGTTCAAACCCCGGGGCCGACTGGTCTGCCAAGAGATTTTTTCAGAGGTTTCCTCATGGTAATGTAAGTCACTGCTTGCAAACTTATAAGGAGAATGCTGGGCCAGTATTAATCCTGTGAACCCTACCCACACTTCCTATGTTCCATAAATATCCCGTCTCGCCTATCCTCAATGCACTTGTACATACAAGTGTATCCTCTGATCTGGCTGAAGGAGTTAATCCCAAACTCAAGCTGCCCCCTCCCTGACACATACTTCAGGGAGGAATGAAACAATCAATTCATTCTGATCCTGATTCTCAATCAAAGTCCACTACCAGCTATATACTTCGAAGATTTGGTCCCGTTCAAGATGGTTAGGTAAGGCTTATTTATCTTAACATTATTGAAGATTCCTATACAAAATAATATATGTGAATAAATCCCAGAAATGACTGTCTAATTGAAATATAGTACCTATATTTTATTTACCCCCATTTAGCTTTAGGAACCCCCAAATAATGAAGACCCTCTGTTGTAAACGCGACAAGATGGTTGAGGCGCCGGGCACCATCTTGTCCCGTTTAGAACTGGGGTCTCATTATTTGGTGGTTCCTAAAGCTAAATGGGGGTAAATAAAATATACTACATTGTGAATACTATATTTCAATTAGACAGTCATTTCTGGGATTTATTTACATATACCTATTATTTTGTACAGGAATCTTCAATAATGTTAAGATCAATGTTCCCAGGTTAAAAAATTAAAAATCACCAGAAACTTACTTAAAAAGTTGCCAGATTTTTCAAAAAATCACCAGAATTTATATTTTCTCAGTATTCACACAAAATACATACAATAGTTAAAAAAATATTAAATACAATGTTTGAAATCGTATTTTATTATAATAATGATACAAGAAATAACATAAAAAACAAAAAAAAATATTTTTCGAAATAAAATAAAGTTCTCAATATTAGAAAAAATAACTGAAACAAAGTGTTGGATATGAAAAAACGAAGATTTTCAAATGACATCTAAACTACTCATTGATACCTACATACTATTTTGGTTTTTATTAAGAATATCATTAGTTACAGAAACATTTAAAACAGCTATTATTATTTTTTGAAATCAATCTTTTGCTGTGTAAAATTTCACTCACCGGTTTGGAGCTCAATCTATTTCTCATTTTTGTTTTATTTAAATTCTTTTCAAGCTTACGCTGCTGTACGGTAATGCAAATAAAATATAAACAAATTTGGACAGCTCTGGAAAGAAGAAACTATTGACACCCTTTTTGAAATTACACACTCCTTTCCAAAATTCTATTTCATCCTCACCTCTCGTACGGATAATCCCTGGTTTAATACAGTCGCGTACCTAACTATGTATAAATAAGAGACTTTATGTATAAAGTATATGTACCTATATGACAGAATTTTTATTCATAAAGAATAAAAAACATAATTTAATTAAGTTTTTTAAATGTAAATTAAAACTTATGAGTTGGTCAGTGTCATGTCAAAAAAATCACCAGAAATCAGGCTTTTTTAAAAAGTTTTCACCATTTCACCAAACGGGTTATAAAATCACCCAATCTGGTGAATTTTCACCAGACCTGGCAACATTGGTTAAGATAAATAAGCCTTACCTAACCATCTTGAACGGGAGCAAATCTTCGAAGTATATAGCTGGTAGTGGACTTCGATTGAGAATCAGGATCAGAATGAATTCATTTTGGAAAAAAGGAAACACACGTGTTTCATTCCTCCCTGAAGTATGTGTCAGGGAGGCGGGCAGCTTGAGTTTGGGATTAACTCCTTCAGCCAGATCAGAGGATACACTTGTATGTACAAGTGTATTAAGGATAGGTGAGACGGGATATTTATGGAACATAGGAAATGTGGGTAGGGTTTAGAGGATTAATACTGGCCCAGCATTCGCCTTATAAGTTTGCATGCAGTAACTTACATTACCATGAGGAAATTGTATCGATATTTATACTTTTGGCGTACGTGACTATTGATCTAAAGAAAATGATGACTTGCTTCTAAACCGGATGTGAAGCAGACGAGTTTTCCACAAATGTTGAGTTTATTTCGCGAATTATTACATTAGATTTAATGGAAGAATATGTTTTTTAAATAAGTTATTCCCTCATTAGCTATATACTTGACAATATTTCCTAAATATTTTTACAATACCACGGAAAATTGATGATAATATAAATAAATACCTCTCAAATGCAGTAACTTCGTATGAATATTCGATTCATCATTTGATTTTGTGGTTGATATTCGGACCATTGCTAAGTATGCACCCAAAATCAACCTATTACTCCTATATTGTGAATATTCACTTCAAAAGTAATTTCTCATATTTTTCAGAAAATAATTATGAATCGAATTAATTATTACTTATGAAAGATTCACATCTGTTCCGAAATAGAACATTGTCTGTGTATTCATTAGAATATTCTGCAAAATGAGTCATTCGTGTATTTTGTTGTGAAATTAATATGCATTTGTCTAATATCTCTGGGTTCCACTTTTGTATTTTCCATATTATATCTCATTATTGCTTTTCCATTTAGATACGTCGAATTTTGATTGTAATGAGCCCTTATTAGGAAACAAAATATTGTACTAATTATTGAAGAATATCCGTTATTCAATTCACGTTATTAGGATCCAGTTTATTTTCCTGCATATTAAAAGGAAACTCAATTACTCAGTTTCGTCTATGAGTTTATGAGTGCAATTAATTATATTTGAATGGGGCATTTTCGAATTTGATTGAACTGCTTCAGATGACTAGAACTTTTACAACCTGCGATCTACCAAAAATAATTAATTACAAGCTTTTCATCATCACTGTGTCAATTTATTCCATATATAATTTATAGCTTTGAATCATTATATATGTATGTGACTTTCCTTAGTCAATATGTTGTATTTAAATTGATTCATAGAATGGCATTTTTATGAATTTTCAGAATTTGTGAACAATTTGATTATAAAATTTGCTGACGATACCTCCGCAATCATTAGCGACTCATACTTTTCGAGTTTGAGGCATAGACTCTTTTAGTGCTTAAATCTCTTAAAAACATGGTTTACAAACAATAACCTAAATTTGAATATTGATAAAATGCAAATTATAGAGTTTTCTTATGGTTCAAATACACAAAATTTAATATTACACCATGACATAACCACTCTAAATGTAATCAACCAGATTAAATTTCTAGGACTTGGTATTGATTCAGGACTAAATTGGTCATACCACATTGGTTGTTTAGCTAAAAGTCTATCTCGGTACTCTTTCGCATTAAAAAAGATTAGAGAGCTAGGAAACTTAAAAACAGCTATCATTACCTATCACTCGCATATAGAGTCTAGAATTCGCTACGGTTTGATCTTTTGGGGAAATGCCTGTTTAGAATACAGAAAAGGTGTGTTAGGAATATTTTGAATCTCGGATACAGGGATCATTGTAGAAAAATTTTTTCATGTAAAAAAATATTCATTTTGTATAGTCTTTTTATATATGTGGTTATAATGTTCATAAAAAATTATCCGGACCTGTTCCAAGAGAACATTAGAAATCACGGGCTTAGCACAAGAAACGAAGGCGACTTGAAAAGCTATCGCTTTGAATACACATACCTACAAAAAAACGTGGTGTACAATATTCTTGAAGTATATAATAAATTTAATAAATCGTTTCCAAATAATATAAGCGACCTCCCTGCAAGGCGGCTTAAGGGAGATTCTCACTCAAAAGGCTTACTACCGGGTCCAGGAGTATTTGAACGACTCTTTCATGTAAGTTTTTAGTTGTTATGTCCACATGTACATGTAATTTCGAGTGTTATACTTTGGTTTTTTATTTGTCTAAAATTATATAATTTTTGATTTTAATACTGAATTTTTAATTATACTTTGACGTGTTTTACACCTATATGGTTAATTCTAGTGTATTATGTAAATGCCTAGGTGAAAAATTAATGATTTCTTCTTCTTCTATAAATATTTAGATTATATTAAGAAATTCAGAAAAAAGTTGAAATAAAACGTCATATGGTTTCTGAAAACCATATTTTCAGAAGCTATATGACGTTTTATTATAACTTCATCTCGTACTGAAATGTTATATGAATAAATAATAGTACAAAAAATCTGAAAAGCATACTTTGATAGAAAAGCAAACTGAAAAGTAGAAAATAATTTTCGATAAATATAAATTCAGAATAGTGTAATTAACAAAAAAATTTGTTCAATTGTAGAAAAGCGTGGGGTGCTTTATTGTTATATTTTAATGAAAGTTGCCTTATATTTTGTAAGGATTCAATCAAAGTTAAGTTGATTACATCATTTATTATTTTAATATATATTCAACTACATAGGTGTAACAATACAGCAATAGAAGTGAAGGCTGAAGATTTTACATAAAATATTGACGAAATTATAAAATTCTGTGACCTATGCTTATGATAAAATTGTGTTTGAGTAGTTCACTTGGGAGAGTTAAAGTTATGAAGAGATTTCATTTATTTTTCCTCTCTATTGTTTGTGAGATAACTGTTGATATACTGTACAGTCCTCTGGCTATCTGAAATAGAAAAGTTCAATACCTAAGTGTTAAAACCTCTTTGAATTACTATGGATACAGCAGTACACATAACAATATACCTATAGGTGAAATAAACAATACATTCGTTTATTTTTGAAACAACAACTCCCCTCTCCCCTTGGTGATATGTCGTGAGATTTTGCTCGACCCCTTCCCCCTCCTCGAAACTAACTTGAGATTTTTTTAAATGCGTATTTGTTATGTGAATCAGTTAATCTGTGCTCGATTCCATTATTATTTAATTATTATTCCATTATTATTTAAAAAAACAATTTTCTTATGATTTTTTCTATTTAAGACTAGTGCAGAAATGAAATTTAATAAAACAATGATATTGTAATAAGTAAAATCAACCTATAACTCCTATCTTGTGAATATTCACTTCAAAAGTAATTTCTTATATTTTTCAGAAAATAATTATGAATCGAATTAATTATTACTTGTGAAATGAATATGCATTTGTCTAATGTCTTTGGGTCCCACTTTTGTATTCTTCATATTATATCTCATTATTGCTTTTCCATTTAGATACGTCGAATTTTGAATGTAATGAGCCCTTATTAGGAAACAAAATATTGTACTAATTATTGGAGAATATCCGTTATTCAATTTACGTTATTAGGATCCAGTTTATTTTCCTGCATATTAAAAGGAAATGTTTCAATTACTCGTTTTCATCCATAAGTTTATGAGTGCAATTAATTATATTTGAATGGGGCATTTTCGAATTTGATTAAACTGCTTCAGACGACCAGAACTTTTACGACCTACGATCTACCAAAAACAATTCATTACAGGCTTTTCTTCATCACTTCGTTAATTGATTCCATAGATAATATATAGCTTTAAATCATTACTAATGTATTTGACTTTCTTCAGTCAATATGTTGTATTTAAATTAATTCATAGAATGGCATTTTCATGTATATTTCGATCATATTCAGAAATTCATAAAAATGTTGAAATTAAAAGTCATATGGTTTCTGAAAACCATATTTTCAGAAGCCATATGAAGTTTTTTTATAACTTCATCTCTTACTGGAATATTATATAAATAAATAATAGTTCAAAAGAATTAAAGAAACATGATTTCATAGAAAAGCATGTAACGTGTCAATTCTCCGCCTAACCGCCGCTACTGAACTCTTCATCGAGGTACCGTGATTCGCGCTATCAGATGATGCCTCACTTTTGTTTCATCTATGAATAATAGAATTGCGCAGTTTGGAAAGACCTGCGTATTACGAAAATATCGAGATAGCGTCGGATTAACAATCGCTCGTTCTTTTAGCAAATCGTTGTTGAAGATACCACATCATTAATTGTTAAAATTATAGTCAATATCAATTGAACGTTTATTAAAGTTTATTGAAATTATTAAGTATCTGTGGCGTCTGATAGACGGTAAGTTATGAGAAGAAATATAATTATTTCGTATAAATGCATTATCTTGAAAATCTGAATTGATTCCTTATTTCATTTTTCCGCCATTTCATTTTTTTCATTTATCTATATTAAATTATTTATCTTTCAATATTGAAATAATCATCTCACATTTCTTAATTTAAAATATTTTTAATTTATTTGCTTATTTCATTCTCTCAATTTAACACAAGATTTTTGTAGGCTAACGATGGCAAATTTCACGTGGTCATATCTTATGTTCAGTTTAATGTTGGAACATATACTGTCTTTCTTAGCATCTTTGCTTGAGATAAATCTAAATGTTAATTTGAATTGGCCATCGATACCCTACAGATATTCTTGGAAAATATTAAGTTTGAGATTGTATGTTGATTTGCCCCGAATTATTTTAGCCACCTGGTCTGTAGTTTAAAAAAAAACACCTTGTCTGGAGTTTAAAGAGCCACCTTATCTGGAGCTAAAAATCACCTTATCTGGGGCTAATATTCACCTTGGAAACCACAGCTGAACCAGTGCAAAAGTACAATCCACCTAGGAAAAACGTCGATAGAAAATTAAATAAAATAAAAAGAAAAGATAAGTCTCAGTACATGTAATAAGAAAATAGTAAATACCTTCATTTTATCTTGTTGTTATTACTGAGAACAAACTAGAACTCATATATGTTTAACCAATCTCCCTGCTAGCTCGGGCAGAAATATATATTAAAAGGGAGAGTGGTTACAAGCAAACTAAAAAGTAGAAAATAATTTTCAATAAATATGAATTCAGAATAGTGTAATTAACAAAAAAATTTGTTTAATTGTAGAAAAGCGTGGGGTGCTTTATTGTTATATTTCAATGAAAGTTGCCTTATATTTTGTAAGGATTCAATCAAAGTTAAGTTGATTACATCATTTATTATTTTAATATATACTCAACTACTTTGGTGTAACAATACAGCAATAGAAGTGAAGGCTGAAGATTTTACATAAAATATTGACGAAATTATAAAATTCTGTGACCTATGCTCATGATAAAATTGTGTTCGAGTAGTTCACTTGGGATAGTTAAAGTTATGAAGAGATTTCATTTATTTTTCCTCTCCATTGTTTGTGAGATAACTGTTGATATACTGTACAGTCCTCTGGCTATCTGAAATAGAAAAGTTCAATACCTAAGTGTTAAAACCTCTTTGAATTACTATGGATACAGCAGTACACATAACAATATACCTATCGGTGAAATAAACAATACATTCGTTTATTTTTGAAACAACAACTCCCCTCTCCCCTTGGTGATATGTCGTGAGATTTTGCTCGACCCCTTCCCCCTCCTCGAAACTAACTTGAGATTTTTTTAAATGCGTATTTGTTATGTGAATCAGTTAATCTGTGCTCGATTCCATTATTATTTAATTATTATTCCATTATTATTTAAAAAAACAATTTTCTTATGATTTTTTCTATTTAAGACTAGTGGAGAAATGAAATTTAATAAATCAATGATATTTTAATAACTTTATCGTATCATTGTAGATTAAGACATTTTTATACTGAATCTTTATTAATAATTATTAACATCATAAACGCACCAAAACCTACATAAAACCTTAGTTACTCATAATACATTAGTTACCATAATATAATACGTTAGTTACGAAAGCATAATACGTTAGATACCAAATAATAGTAGAACTAGTTTTCATGAACATATAAAACAATTTTTCGACAGTTTTCAATCTTGATGGATACACCTTTGCCGTTAGCGTCTGCGTGTCCTCTAAAACGTCATCTTCCGTGTAGTGGTCATCTTCGCTAATTCATTGGCTCGTTAAGCTCCTCCAATTCCAATTGAAAAAGCAACTTTCATCATTAAAAATTCCTCATCTGGGACAAAAAACAAAAATTCGTTGACTTGTTCTCTTGTAAATACTTTTGACTTTTTTGCTGTATATCCAACATTTTTCTTCTTGATGAAACGTATTAAAGCGCCGTATTTATCGTTTTCCACACATTCCTTAAGTTTTAACATGGAATATTTCGGCCATAAGGATGAAGCAGAATATTTCTCAGAGAGTTTTGCGAAATACACCAGCAACACCGTTTCTTCTGCACCTTGAATATGTTCTTTGTTTCGCCACTCACTAAACTGCCGATATTATTTTTTATAATGGATTTTAGAATTATCCGGAAGCAAGTCCAACCTTATAGTGTTGGCTGCAGCTAATATATCATCAGGAATATAAAAATCTTACATGATTTTAATGACTTTTTGAAATGCCGAAATGAAATGACATAAAATCTTATTGCTTTTATTTTCACATCGCCGTTGTCAATGATACGATAAAGCTTTGAATGTAACTCGATTATTAGCGATTTAGAACCGTCTCGGACATTGCTAGGTGACGAGGCGACAGCTCGACTATTATAAATCGCATAATAATCTCGTTATATTAATAGCTATATACAGATTTTTTTCTTTCATTGAAAATTATTAGTGCTTCGTATGTTTATTATCAAAGGTCATGGCAATATTTTTCTATGAATAATCTTCACATTGTACCGTACATGAATGAAATATTCACTCCAAAAAAGAATGTATTTACTGTTAATAAATATTTATTAATAGTTAACGAATAATATCAGAAAAATACATGTTTATAATATAACACTGCGATTGCAATTTCGGTCACTAGACCATCATCGGGCAGATTGAGTTAAGAACTGATGGTCTAGTGACCGAAATTGCAATCGCAGTGTTATATTTTTCAAAATATTTTGTGATAATAAACGTAGTAAATTCAAATTTAGTTTTGTTAATCATGTTAAATTATCACGTAGTAACGACAGATTCCATCAACTATTTACTTATTTATATTCAATAAATGAATAAATAATTTCCAAACAAATGAATTTATTCATAATTAATGAATTAGTGCATAATTAAACCGCGATAAATATTAATATATATAATTTAGCCATATTTTAGTGAAGAAACATTTTTTACTTTATTTCAGTTTTCTCTCAATTGTATGCTGTTATTTGCTGAAAAAGAAATGAAGTGATATTTGCCGAGACCAACCCCTCCCCCAAGTGAGATTGAGTGAGATTTCGCTCTACCCTCTCCCCCCTAAACACCTCCCCCTCAAGACCTAACTGTAATACATGCTCAATAATTTTTTTTATACTTACACGAACTAGTAACGAGTAATCAACCTCCATCAAATCCATATCAAGAGAAATAAGAATATCAGTTCTCATCATGAATATCCAAAACATCTGTTTATTTTCTTTATTCATGTTGTACCACGGCAAATTCAATAATTGTGCACGTAGTTTCTCGGACTATAATAAACATTAATTCCATTATTTCAAACATATACTTTTTAATTTTGGAGTACAAAAATATCACGTGACATACAGGGCAAAATTTATATGAAAGGTTGAATTTATACAATTTTTATATATTTTTGTTCCAAAAATGTTTTTATGTCCAAAAAGCTCAAGGACTGTTATGTAATTAAAACTAGTGGTCAGTTCTGAAGACAAATATCAAGTATTAATCTCACTAGAGGCCTGTAATCCGCATTTATGGTGTTGGTTTCATTTCAGATGTTTGAAGGTTAGAATATCTCATTTGAAGATGATAATTTCGAAAACTCACCTCATCTTTTATTGTTTGGCCATTGAGTATATATAGACTGAAATTTAGACAACCAGCAATGGCAAGGAAGAAATATGGCGCGAAAGATGATTCTATCTCTATATCCTATAAAAAATAAAAATATCAATATACATTATATATATATATATTTATATATATATATATATATATATATATATATATATATATATATATATATATATATATATAAATATTTATTTATTTGAATTGTTGTTGCCTGTGAACTACTTTTAAATTTTTGATGATTATTAGCAATAACAGGATTGGTGAATCTCAAAAAACTCGATTTTATTAAAAAGTTAACGTTTCGCCACGACATTCGTGGTTTTTTCAAAACTTTCTGAAAAAGCCACGAAACGTTAACTTTTTAATGAAATCGAGTTTTTTGAGATTCACCAAGCCTGTTATTGCTAATAATTATCAAAAAGTTATAATATATATATATATATATATATATATATATATATATTATGTATTATATGTATATATATATATATATACACTGGCCAGCAAAATTAACGCACCACTAAAATTTGGGTCAATTTCAAAGTTAATTTTCTCGCGAACTGCTGAATCGATTTAGATAAAACTTTTTTTCAATGTAGCTTAAATCTTCAGAAATGACGTTATGCAAAGAGAGAAAACTGGGTGTTTGAAGAAAAACTAGTAAAATGCACAACTTTTATCATATTCTGTGGGAATTCCCATCAGCAGTATTAGGTGTCTCCCTGAGTCAAAATAAAGCCCCAGCTTTTACAAGCATTTTGTTTTTTTATTCACGTTTTTATCTCACATATTAAATGAAATACGGAATTTAATGTCGAAAAAAGACTTGAAGACTTCAATTTGCTAGGGAACATGTGAACTGGACTGCTGAAGATTGGGAACGAGTTTTGTTCACTGATGACACGAGGTTTTATCTCTACAGCAAGGATCGAACGTTATTCACAAAATAATATTCGCTAAACCGAGTTATTCAATGGAGGCTCTGTGATGTTTTGGGGCGGAATTTCTTTGGCAGCTCGTACAGACATCATGTCCTTGTATGGAGCACCTTTAAATAGCGAAAAGTACATTGACGAAATTTTGTCAGAGCATGTGGTCCCTATGGCTGGTTATATTGGAGATAATTTTATACTAATGCAAGATAATGCCAGACCACATACTGCGAAAATAGAACTAAATTAACCAGAACATTTATGGGATCTAATGAAAGGCAGCTTAGAGAACATCAACCCCCACCTGCCTCCTTGGATGATGTAGAAAACATTATGAGGGAAATATGGACAAATATAGATCAAGCAAAAACTAGACGTCTGGTTCATAATATGGGTCATCCATGTCAATCAGTTATAAGGAATAGGGGAGAAAACACTGTTGACTTTTTATTTTAATGTTTAAGATTTTATTTAAAATTTTTTTAAAATAAATTTTAGTTGTTACGTTTTACATTCAATTCCGTATTTCATTTAATAAGCAAGATAAAAAAGTGAATAAAAAAACAAAATGCTTGTAAAAGATAGGGCTATATTTTGACTTAGAGAGACACCTTATATTGTTGATGGGAATTCCCACAGAATATGACAAAAGTTGTGCATTTTACTAGTTTTTCTTCAAACACCCAGTATATGCTTAAAACTCGAATTTAAATTTTCTCTCTTTGCATAACGTCATTTCTGAAGATTTAAGCTACATTGAAAAATTTTATCTAAATCGATTCAGCAGTTCGCGAGAAAATTAACTTTGAAATTGACCCAATTTTTAGTGGTGCGTTAATTCTGCTGGCTAGTGTATATGTGTACTAAAATTTGGGTCAATTTCAAAGTTAATTTTCCTGGATATCCCAATCATGTCCTTGTACCGCGGTACACCAAAAGGACATACCTAGGACATCCCTGTGTTGTTAGGGTACCCTTTTTTTAAAAGATTTGAAATTCTAAATAAATAAAAAATTTCATTAAAAACGGCTACTTCCATATGAACGAACTATACCGATAATTTTTGCTTTACTTGTTTAATATTTCCCAAAACTATTTTTCTTTTTTAATGTTAATTTACTCTTTCTGAGATCTCTCGGATGGAATTAATCGCCTCCGTGGCAAAGTTTGACCAAATCTCCCATACCGGAGAGTTCAAACAATAAACCACAAATAAGTGATTTTCTTCCATAACAGAGGATTTTATTATAAAAATTTCATTAAAAACGGCTACTTCCATATAAACGAACTATACCGATAATTTTTGCTTTACTTGTTTAATATTTTCCCAAAACTAATCTTTTTTTTTAATATTAATTTACTCTTTCTGAGATCTCTCGGATGGAATTAATCGCCTTCGTGGCAAAGTTTGACCAAATCTCCCATACCGGAGAGTTCAAACAATAAACCACAAATAAGTGATTTTCTTCCATAACAGAGGATTTTATTTATTAAACTATTTTCATCTCCAAATTTTCAATCCAATACTTAGCTACGCCGTTCTGATGAGGACCAAAGAGTCCGAAACACGTGTCAACGGCTGCTTCCATATAAGCGTACTATACCGATAATTCTACTCCACTTCTTTAATGTTTTCCCATAACTAATTTCTTTGTTGTTAGATAAATAGTACCCTATTATTATTATTTTCAAACATTACGTAGGTAAAGGTTTCTTTGGTTTCCCTTACCATCTAATAATTACAATTTTGAATATTAATATTAGACTGAATAGCATATACAAAGCAGCCCTGTTCATTCAATTTTTTCAAATCAATAAATGTCAAAGAAATTTCAATTTCGAATGTCGTGGTGAGGCGTCAACTTTTTGATAAAATTGAGTTTTTTAAGATTCAACCAGCCTGTTATTGCTAATAATTATCAAAAGATTATATATATATATATATATATATATATATATATATATATATATATTATATATATATATATATATATATATAAATATATATATATATATATATATATATATATCTGGTCTGGATACAAGTTAGAGAATCGATGTAGGTAATGTTAACAATGAAAATATGTTTGTTTATTAAATATAGGAGATATTTGGTGAAGAAAAGTTATGTAGCATACTTATATTATCACTAACAATTCAGTGTGTAAAATCTATAGGTATATCAATTTTCCCAGAAATCCATACTGAGTTATTTGGTCGGCGTTTAACAAATATTATTAATGGATTTTGGTTTCGCCAGCTTCAATGTTATTTTCAAGAATAATATCCATAATTTCGAATTCATAACTGTAGATTAGGAGAAAACTTTAACAAGAATAAAACCTATGATACCTACTCTGAATACTTGTATCATAACTCCACAACCAAGAAACAGCGAGCCAATAACGAGTAGAATAGCATAGTTGTAGCATATCTCCATATAATCATTCAGCCCACTAAAACAGATTCACCGTAGTAATGAAGTTTTTTACTTTCTGTAACATCTAAAACTAACTCGTTAGCTGCAGAGCTCCATTATTCAGCGGGGATGAGAAAAAGAGTTGAAAGGATCTTAAGTCAACATAAACTCAATGTACGTACCAAACTTCAACCTTTTAACTCAACCTGCAGAACCTCTGGAGTTCAGCAATTTTTTCGAAACACGAAAAAAAAATCAACGTTAAAATTACGGTGGTTTCAAAAATTTAACCAAATACTTTTTTCTGCAACGAAAACAACCCCAGGTATCAAATTTCAGTTCATTTTACCCTATGGGAGAAAGAAAATATATTTACATTTCGAAAATTGTGGTTTAGGAGGTCTAAAACGGATAAAAAAAACTCTTCCCTCATTTTTATGGGAACATACGACTAAAAACGATTTGGAATTTTTTCCGATTATTGCCATACATATATCGAAAGGCAACTGTCAGGGGAGGGAATGGGTTTTTGTTTCATAAAATGTGAAATACGAATTTTGAGATGCATATATATATATATATATATATATATATATATATATATATATATATATATATATAAATATATATATATATATATATATATGAAGAGTACACGGGAATAATGATCAGAGTCACAAAACATACAATTCGCAGGATTTCAAATTTAAGATTCACAGACTCAAAACTTACATTTAAATTACGCTTAAAGTGTGGTTTTATACATTCATGTGTTATGTATTTGACTATAATGTTGTTAAGCAAAAACTAAGTTGATATGATTTGTAGTATTTCCAAAATAAAATAATTCTTCATATTGTGCCAAAACATTGTATGGAAAAATGATCAGAGTCCTGTACTCTCTGTTCATTATTGAATGGAATAGCAAACACCAAAATAATGTTTAAATGATTCTATTTTATTTATTTTATTATATAGCATACAATATTTTGGTTGATATTTTCAGAAAAAAAAATGATTAGGAAGCAATTGCACTAACTGGGATCTTTTCTTCATAACTTTCCATCTCGTCAGAATTATTGTTTGAAAACAATAGGAGTTTTGAATAAAACTCTTATGCAGGTGGTTCGCAAAATCGTTTGAGGTGTTGCAAATCTGCAATTTTTTCGGGTTTTAGATCAAATGGTCCAGCATAAAGTGCTTTCAGTATAGTTTCTGATGGTATCTGTTTCTTCTTTGATTTTGATGTGTTTCTCGAAGTCATTTTTAGACTAGTTATTTGAAACATGCCATTGTAAGTTTCTCGGTGAGCAGCATTTGTGGTTTATCATTGGTCACTTTCAAAGACAAAGCAGGTCGGGTTCCAATCGCACAAGTTTTCTTATACCTACAGAGGTTAAAGAAACTTACTCCAGTTTTTAAACATTTCTTGCTGACAGTCGATTACACTAAATGGACTGGGTTTGACTCGACTGTTCCTTATAACAGCTCTCCAATCTTCCGGTATCTCAGCATGTACATCTAAAGCATCTGAATAGGTGGTTGGACTCTGATCATTTTTGTGAAGTTGCGCGTGGACTATTATCGTTTTTGCGTGAACCAGTGAATTTTAAAACGTTTATAACTTGGACTCTGAGTATAATTTTATAAATCGGTAACGACCAATCGAATGCTCTTGTAAAACTTTACCAGATGGCACTAACAGTTTAGTTTCGACCAAAATTGGACCCTGATCATTATTCCCGTGTACTCTTCATATATATATATATATATATATATATATATATATCTATATATATATATATATATATATATATATATATATATATATATATATACACATACACATATATATATATATATATATATATATATATATATATATATATATATATATATATGCATACATACATATATATATATATATATATATATATATATATATATATATATATATATATATATATATATATATATATATATATATATATATATATATATATAGAAACGCTATTTAGCAACACTTATTTCAGCTATAATGACAGTTTCTATAAGCAGATTTTTGGGACACCAATGGGATCACCTATAAGTCCCATATTAGCAACTATTGTATTGGATCACTTGTTTGATGATATCATTCCAAGATTACCATTTAAATTTCCTTTCATATACAAGTTTGTAGATGATATAATCTGTAGTGTACCAGAAAATCAAATAGAAACAACCCTGAATGTATTCAACTCATTCAATGAACACCTACAGTTTACCCTGGAAACAGAAAACCAAAGGAGCATTCCATTTTTAGATACCAGAGTAATAAGAAATAATAATAATGAAATTGAATTGGATTGGTATCAGAAACCAACTTGTTCTGGTAGATTTGTAAACTTTCATTCTAGTCATCCAAATAATCAGAAGTACAACACTGTTATAGCAATGAAAAATCGAGTTATACATATTTCTGAGGAAAAATTCAAAAAAAACAACTTAAAAAAACTAATTGACATCTTTGCTAATAATGGGTACCCTAGAGGTCTATTAAATAAACTTATTTACAGTACTCACTTCTATGACGGTCCCACGGAAGAAGCAAATATAATATTTAAATACAAGAGATTGCCGTATGTTGGTAAAGTGACACAGTCAATTATGAACATATTTAAAAATTTTCCAGAAATTAAAATAGCAAAGTATAATACCCATAATAGCTCGAAACTATTTACTGGAATGAAGGATAAAACACCATTACAATATAAAAATAATGTCATCTATAGAATACCATGTATGGAATGTGACAGTAGTTACATTGGACAAACGCAGCAGTGGTTGAAACAAAGGTTGACGCAACATAAGAGTGACTGTAAAATAGGAAAGAATTCGTGTGCATTAGTCAACCACTATCAAAAAATGGGACATCATTTTAATTTCGACAATGTTAAAATACTAGAAACAGAATATAATTATAAGAGTAGGCTGTTTTTGGAAATGGTACACATAAGTCAAGATGTGAATGCAGTGAATTTTAAATCAGACACAGACCAACTGAGTGAAATCTATATAAATATTTTGAATTAAATCTAATCGTTTTTCAATGTAGGCATTGTTGCCATGTGTTCGTCCCGTTGTCTTCAGTGAGAGGGAATTCATTGTTAGTTTAGATTTGTGTTGAGATGGTGTATATATGCATCCGATATATTACAACTAAGGACCAACTCTATTCTTGTAAGTGTCAAATGTTATGTGCTTTAAAATTGTATATGTCATTTTAATTGTGTAGAGTTATATAAGAGAAAGCGAAAATGTAATAATTTTAAAGTTTTTAATTTTTAAAAATTTTTTGTAGTACTCCTGATGAAGCTGTAAAATAAATGGCGAAATATTGAGTTGAAAAAAAGACAAAGAGTTTATTGAGTCTACAGACCACATTCCCGATAATACAAAGCGTTTCTATATTGTACAGATTGGTTGAAATTATTAAGTGTTATATATATATATATATATATATATATATATATATATATACATATATATATATATATATACCGTGAGAATCATTTCAAGGTATACATAGAGAAAACAACAATACAGATTACTTGTCGTTGCTTAGCCATATTATTGATACTTCGCAGTTGTCATAATTGCTGCTTTGGCTTTCAAGGAAGTAGTTAATTTTATTAACTATGTAAGAGTAAGTCATGACACGTAGGAGTTAGCTTAACAGCAATGAAAGGAAAATAAAGACTGAAACGTAGAAAAACACTTTTATTTATCAAAGATAGCAGCAAAATTTAAGAACATTTTCTGTTTTGCAAACATCTCATCCGAGATTCGGAGTTAGAGCACCATACAAAATCAATGAAAATAAGACAATAGACGTGGTAACTAGTGTAGTTGAGAACAGCAGTATCAATTCAGGAGCAGTAGCTCTTAACAAAAAACATTCGAAATAAGGAAGGGTCATCTACTTTTAATTCTTGGTAATTTTGGTACTTGTATGATATAAATTTTTCTTTGCGTAGAATTCGCATCACCGAACTTTGTGAAATGGAATGGGCAGCGGCTACTGGTCTTGAATTTATACTGCTGTTATCGACAACACTATTTATTACATCTATTCTCTTATTTTCATTGATTTTGTATGGTGCTCTATTTCCGGATCTCTGATGGGATGTTTGCAAACAGCCTGTGTTCTTAAATTTTGCTGTTATCTTTGATATTGTTCTTATGGACGGAACCGGTCTCTCAGGATATTCAACACTAAAATGATCTCTCATTTGCCTTAAACTAAAGCCATTGCAGTACCAATCGTAAGGGCGAATCTTTTCTTGTAGTGTGTAAATGTACACTTTCAAACTTAATACGATAAGAAATGAAAGTTATCAACAATCACGTCTGAAGTACTTCAAGTTGTCAGGTTTAAAAATCATCATATTACCATAGCAACAACTTGATATGCTATATTTCCTATGTATACCTTCAAATGGTGCAAACATTTTTCATTAGATCATGGCAATGGTTTTTCTATGTATACCTTGAAATAATTCTCACTGTATATATATATATATATATATATATATATATATATATATATATATATATATATATATATATATGTTTCTTCGTTATATCGAATACAAATACGAATTTTGAGATGCATATATATATATATATATACATATATATGTATATATATATATATATATATATATATATACATATATATGTATATATATATATATATATATATATATATATATATATATATATGTATATGTTTCTCCATTATATCGAATACAAGAAATAAAAAGATGACAAATTGTGTGGAAAGGGTAAATAGAAGGAAGGTTACAAATTATTAGTAGAATAGGAAAAACTTATTCTGCTAGCCAGGTAGTTCTGAAAATATTAAGAAGGGGGGGTAGTATGATCAATTTGGGTAGTATGATCAATGATGCTTGTAGATAAATAAATATGTAAATTGTTATTATCAACCATTGTTTCAATTATAAAAAAAAATTCATTTTGATATTGCAAACCTACGTAAATTGTTAATAAACAACTAAAAATTGAAATTTTTTGATTTTTTCAACGCGGATTTACTCTGAACCCTTATAATAATAGCTCCAAGAATGAAAAAAAAAGCATCTTCTAGCTCGAAATGCTGGAATCTCATTGCTAAAACAATAATTATAATTGTGGCCATTGAATAATTTTTTTATTTCTCTCATAGATACATTAAAGGTTCAAACGATTATTTGTTTGGAAAATCTAAACAAAATGAGATTTGTCTGATTATCCTATAATAAATCCAATAGAATAGAAACTTAAAATTTTACTCTCTTGAGCTAGTGAGAGTTATCAAGAATATCAAGAATATTAATCATTTTTTTCAATTATTCAGTGGTTCTGCCGAAATTATGTGATAAATTTTTGTTCTGAAGCCATAAGTCCATTATATATACTCTTACCTGCACAGAAACTGATGAAGCATAATGCAAATTTTCAACCTCTGTGTGATACACTTTTGAGTGAATTCGTTGTAATATACATTTTTTTCTTCGCTACAACTACTGTCGCAAATATGTTGGATCAAATCTTCGATGATCATTATTTGAATTTTTGTGTGATATCCAATATAGATGTTAATGAAACCATTGGAAATTGTCACCAAAGCATCGGAAAAATAACACAGTCTATAAATTATCGCGAATATTCTGCCAAAATTCATCCATGTAATCTCCTTGGTTACGTTAATAATATAAACTTCGTTTGCGTTGTGAGATTCATCAATAGCAAACAACCCAGCTGCAATTGCAGCAGAAACTAGATTGGAATAAAAAACAATTTTTAGAAATTTTATTTGTAGCATTATTTTTCTTTGAGTTATCCTTTTTGCAAATTCAAAAGGAATCATTCTTCTTTGATACGCAATACCAAAATTGATAGCTTTCTTTCCCATTGCGATCGCATTGAAGGTGCATATGGTTATCTGAAACGGAATAAAGTATTAGATGACTGAATATATTTTTTCTCCAAATGACATTAAATATTGCTTTTTAATGACACTAAATAGGCCTAAAAAGGATACTTTCACTGCCTAGGCAGTAAAAGTTATTGAATTTTAAATGAAAAAATGACAAAAAACTGATTTTATTTTCAAACGTCAGATAATGGTCATTTTGCTGATTGTTTGGAGCAGGTATAAGTGTCACTTTTATGACTTTGAGCTCAAGCGTATAAGGGTTATACTCCGGTGGAGTATAACACTTATACGCCGCTCAAATTTAATTTAATTTATTGGCTTATTTTCGAAATGCTAATTTTGCTGCTGCTGCAACTCTTGGTGGCGTGGATGGTGTACTAGATTCATCAGCTACTACAGTATCTTAGCACAATTGAATACGGCTCTATATTTCTCGAGAAATGAAATTATCGTTGTCATTTAATTTGATTCACTGGCATTATTTACAGTTGCCATGTATTCAAGTCAAATTATTTGTCCATCGTAAATTTGTTATACAGGAGGTATAATTAGATTATATACACTTTTAATATCCACAAATATTCCGATTTTCAAATGCAAGTCGTTTGAAAATAAAACATTGTATTTTATTCGGAGTATAATAGCTATTTATGCCATCAGTTACGAAATGCCTAATTTTGTGTAACGCGTGAGATTTTTGCGGAACGAACGAAGTGAGTTTCGCAAAAACTCTAAAAGTTTCCACATTATGGACACTTTACTCAATGTTAAGGTCTGAACTAAATCTGAAAAGGAATATTGATATTAAAAAATATACAAATTTGGTAGCATATATTAAAAGGCAAGCAGACGGGTACAGTGCTAAAAAGTCAAAAGTTTTTATTAAAGAAGATTTTGCCAAATTTTTAGTGGAAGCTGATGACAAAGAATACTTAATGGCTAAGGTTGCAATGATAATTGGAATGGCAGGAGCATGCAGAAAAGCAGAAATAACATTTCTTCCAGTTGAAAATGTTATGAAGGAAGGAAGCCATTTTCGTGTTGATATCCCACCTTCAGAAACAAAAGTTATACGGCAGTTTGCAATTACCACTGGAGACATTGAAAATACGAATCTTGTTGAAATATTAAGAAAATATATTAAGTTGCGTCCCCAGGTTCTTAAACACAACAGATTTTTTGTAAAATATGCGAATGGAAAATGTACCAGAAATCCTGTGGGAAGTAACACATTTAGCAGTCTGCCAAAAGTTATTGCACAATTTCTTGGTCTTTCAAATCCTGTTCTATATACTGGCCACTGCTTCAGAAGAAGCTCTTTCTCTTTCCTAGCAGACAGTGGCGCTGATATTTTAAAAATAAAGAGGCATGGAGGTTGGAAATCTACCTCTGTTGCGGAGGGATATGTTGAAAATTCCATGAATAATAAAAAACTTATAGCGCAAGAAATATCTGGTGAAACATCTAATGCAATGTGCGCCGCTTCCCAAATAACAGCAAATTCGAGCAATGAAAAAAATATGTCGTCGGGAATTAATTAGAATAATTGCAATAATTGTGTTATCAATATTTATAATAATTAATTAATTTATAATTTATGTTTTTAACTTGTATTATAACAGTTTAATATATAGAATAATTCTTTTTGTCACTAATTTTGAAATACATTTTTCGTCACCAATTGCATAAAATTTTACTTTATGCAACTAGTTACAAAAAGTAAGTCGTTTCATAATGTCAATCAGTTTTAAAAAGTGTCACTTTATATGTCAAAATTAGAAAAAGTATATTATGTGACTCGCAGAGATTTAATTAATAGTTTAAACATCACTACTCAGTCACATAATGTATACCTTATACTCCTAATAAAATAAATATCTCTTATTATAAAACGTAATCAGCGGTAAACATAGTAACGAAAAGCCAGTTACCTCTAATGAAGCTCAATAATTATTAAAATAAGTATAAAAAAGACGATTTTTCGTGAAATTGGAGCAAATTTGGAGAAAAAATTATATGTTTCACACGGCTCAAAAGCAGATTCAATGCCTTGGCTGGTTTCCTAGCCTCGGCTATGAAACACCAGCCGCGGCATTGAATCTCGTGCTTTTGTGCCTAGTAAAACGAATAGGGAGTTATTGGAAACCTGAATTTACTGTCTTGCAGTATTTGTGCTGACCTTATATAAATAGTGCTCGACCTTAAAATATACTCAAAATTTAGAGTTATTGAAACCACAGATCAACAATCTTATGAGGTTACGTTATAATGACAGGTGGTAGGTACTTTGTCTTACTATCAGAGGATAGAACATAGAACATAGATAGAAGCCGAAAAAAGAGAGGTTATGACATGTAAATTATGAAATAAGGTCTGGATAGTGCCCTGCAGTAACCGCGCACAAATAACGACAAGCAGTAACATTAATAATGTCTCCCTTATTTTAAACATCAACTGCGCCTGCGTATATGTCAATATAAGGTAGTCACTATTACTGCTTAACTTTATAAAAGTTCCAATAACTCTCTAATAACTATTACTTGACTATCTAGCATCGATGAAATCTGATATAGCTCTAAATGAATGCATATATTAATAACGTGAGGTGTTTAGGGCGGAGGAGGCCGAGCGAAATCTCACTCAATCTCACGTGAGGGAGAAGGTGGTCTCGACACAAATTGTTTTAACGTTATTTTTCGATAGTCTGTTATAAATTTTGCTACTCAAATTCGGCACATAATTTATAAGGAAGTATTTTTGTTCTTCATTAATAGTTTGCGTGGGGTATATTGAATGCGTTAATTTATTTTAAAGTTTAAACATTATTCTTTATAATGTTTCACCAAGTGTTGTACGAGAATTCAATCTCAGTTATTCAAATTATAAGTAAAACTTTTGTTTTAAAATACTTACAGTTACTGCACATGCTTCGTGAGGGCCATATTTGACAATCAACTTACTATCGAAAGTCCGAATTAAATCAATAGAAAACCATAGTAATTCCGTTATGAACATGAAAAATAAGAAAATAAGGTGAAAATACAAAAACTTGTAAGCTTTTAACCATTTCCCCACAACCATAAGAAAACTCAAAGGATCCTCAGAATTACTGGCTTTATCTGAAAAATTAATATTTATTTTTTCGTAGAGTATGCAATAATTGTAATACAGTGCAGGTTGTTCGTTTGTGTAGAGGTGTATAAAAAACAAATTAACGTATATCCTCTAAATTTCTGAATTTTTGCTGATTTATTCAATCATATGGACAGATTCAGTGCTGATCTGAACAAGCCCTATATATATATATATATATATATATATATATATATATATATATATATATATATATATATATATATATATAATGAGTTAGGAATGAAAAAACACAACTCTCACAACTCCAAAGGTTTTTAAATGTTTATTTTGTTAATAGCTACCGGTTTCGCGAAATTTCCTACGCATCCTCAGGCACAGATGGCAGTAAGAGAAATATTCAAAAATGAAGAGCAATGTAAAAATACAACCTATCATGACTTACAGTGGACCACAGGGGTCAAATTCAAGACATGTCAAACTTTGTGTGTCAAAAATTAAAATAAGCACAATATAAAATGGAAGTTTTGGATGGATACAATAATGGGTAGTTTAAATATAAAACAAATATAAGCATATACAAAATACAAATAACAATGACATTCACATGCGGACATTAGTAAAATTTTAGAATTGATGGAAATCTGATGCTCAAGCGCACTAGACAATGCGAATACGACGCTAACCGAACAACAAAACTAACTTGACGTTGATAATTGACATCTGGTAGATCGAATCATGTAGTAGAGAAAGTACACAACACAAACACGCAACAAACGTCAACCTCACACCGCAACTAGATAAATCATTCTGGAATTTCAAACAACACCGAACAAATTGGTGGTATATCAGTTGTTAATTGAGAATTTAACACAGCATCATCAGCACATTTTTGAACCCTTATTATTTCCAGTTGCTCCATGTGTGGAAGCAATGGTCCCTTCTCAAGAATGTGCAAGGCCTTAAAGCCAGTCTGCAGATCGAATATATGTCCCTCATCGAGTAAATGTTGAGAAAACTGAGAGAATCCTGTTGATAAGGGGCTGCGAAACTTGGTGTGTTCACGGATACGTATTCCAAAACTACGAAAAGTGCGTCCAACGTATATTGCAGAACAGGTGTCACAACGAAGTCGATACACTCCTCACTTATTGAGAATGTTTATTTTGTCCTTGTTATTGACTGAAGCCATTTTTCAAGTATTTTACCCATTTTTGTATCCATCCAAAACTTCCATTTTATATTGTGCTTATTTTAATTTTTGACACACAAAGTTTGACTTGTCTTGAATTTGACCCCTGTGATCCACTGTAAGTCATGATAGGTTGTATTTTTACATTGCTCTTCATTTTTGAATATTTCTCTCTCTGTGCCTGAGGATGCGAAGGAAATTTCGCGAAACCGGTAGCTATTAACAAAATAAACATTTAAAAACCTTTGGAGTTGTGAGAGTTGTGTTTTTTCATTCCTAACTTATTAAATATGAACTCACATAGGGATTTTACCATTTCATATATTTATATATATATATATATATATATATATATATATATATATATATATATATATATATATATATATATATATATATATATATATATATATATATATATATTATTTAGTTTGTTCCATTATCCTGATCAGGACCTTCAGCATAAGCAAATTTTCAAATCCGGTGGTGTCTTTGTGCCAAGTACAATATAAAAGCATATATAAATAATAGTCGAAAAAAATAATTAGAACTGAAAAAAATAAAATAAGTAATAGTTGAAAAAAAATGCTTTTGTAGATAACAGAAGTAAAAAGTAGGTATATATATATATATATATATATATATATATATATATATATATATATATATATAGAGAGAAACAAAAAAAATTTTTTTTTTGTTTTTAAGATATTTCCAAAATGACTCTACTTTTACAAATATCTGTCATAAAAATATTGAAACAATTGACTCAATTACTTGATAAAAATGCAGCAGGAATAAAAATCGACATGATAGCTTTTTATCCATAATGTATAAATCTAGCGAAGTTCATATTTGCAGTAACTTGACAACTTTATTTATTCAAACTTCGGATTCAAAATGAAGTTAACATACGTGATTACTGTTACATCAATAATTCTGAAAATGAAATAAGGTAAATGCTGACATCTTAAGATTGAAGGAATATTTTGTTTGATATATTCTGATGTTTCTTGAATTGAATCAGTGCAACTGTGTAAGCACATTTGATTAAATTCTCTAATATGTATAAGTATAACTCGTTTCGGTGTAATGCTCTTATAAATAATAACTATTGGTGCCTGAGTTGAATTAGTCAAATTTGTATTGGAATTATTGACATTCTTAATATATAAATACTAATCCAAGAAAATCACACATTCAATTTTGATTTTAAAATATCAAATGCTGAAAGCAAAGGAATTAAACTTAATTTTTTAGATTTTGGATTGATTGGGCCGATACTTGGTGTAAATTAATAAACATATTAAAACAATGGTTAAAAATAACAATTTACACATTCATTATAAGAAATAACGCATGACGCACGTTTCGGTGGAACTTCACCTTCTTCAGATGCTAATGGCAAACTAACTATGATTCTCTGTTATATCGAAAACAAGAAATGACAAATTATGTAGAAGGGGTAAATACAAAGATGGTTACAAGTAATTATTAGAAAAGGAAAAACCAATTCTGATCTGCTAGTCAGGTAGTTCGGTAATTTTGAAAAGATTAAGAAGGGGGCTTGAAGTATGATCGATTTGGCTATTCAATAGGAGACCGGAATGCTTGTATTTATTTATCTGTAATGATTCTAAAAAATTAAGTTTAATTCCCTTACTTTCAGTATTTAATATTTTAAAATCGAAATTGAATGTGTGATTTTCTTGGATTAAATGGTTTGCATAATGTGAATCCGACTTCTGATTAACGAAGCTACGTTTGTGTTCTGAAATTCTAGTTTGAAAACTTCTGAAAGTTCTACCAATGTAAAACTTATCACAATCGCCACAATTAATTTTATAAACTCCTGATTTATTAAACAAAAACAAAGTTCATAAAGATAATAAATCAGGAGTTTATAAAATTAATTGTGGCGATTGTGATAAGTTTTACATTGGTAGAACTTTCAGAAGTTTTCAAACTAGAATTTCAGAACACAAACGTAGCTTTGTTAATCAGAAGTCGGATTCACATTATGCAAACCATTTAATCCAAGAAAATCACACATTAAATTTGGATTTTAAAATATTAAATACTGAAAGTAAAGGAATTAAACTTAATTTTTTAGAATCATTACAGATAAATAAATACAAGCATTCCGGTCTCCTATTGAATAGCCAAATCGATC
>JARQZK010002192.1:830000-835815 GCA_030704885.1 Cynegetis impunctata
ATTTTAAAGTTTATACTTTATTCTTATACTTGTTGATTTCTAGGGCTTCCCTTATTAATTTCAATCCTCTATTCTCTCTATGTCAAATATGGAAATCTTTATCGAATGAATGATTCTCATCTAGCAAATAATTGGAATAATTAGAATCTCTCTTATTGTTTACGAAGCAGGGCTCATGTTCTTTAATTCTTTCTCCCAAATTTCTATGTGTTCTACCTATAAACATTTTGTTACAATCACCACAAGATAATTTGTATACACCCGATTGTGAGAGTTTATCCATTTTTGATTAATTGTTGTTAATAAATTGGCCCAGAGAATTGTTTGTATGTACATTATAATTTCAATATCGATCCTAATTTAATTTCTTGTTGTAATCGGTTTTTCCTGGATACTGAAAATTTCATATAAAACTAGATACAAAGATTTCAGTATTTCATTCTATCCGAAGGAGCTACCTTGTGGTGAAACGCCGGGTCATATAGTTAAATATAATAAACGTAACAATCAATTATGTGTTTTTCTAATAATACTTATAGATATTGTTAATGAGTATGTTCGTCAATGCTCGACCCTAATATTCTCAGGAAAACTTTGCTCGTTACTGAAGTTAAATGTTAAATATCATGAGCTATAACTATTTATACTTACCCGAACTAGTAGCAAGTAATCAATCTGTATCAAATCAGTATCAAGCGATATGTAATTATCAGTTCTCATCATGAATATCCAAAGCATCCGTTTGTTTTCTTTATTCATGTTGTACCATGGCAAATTTAACAATTTGGCACGTAGTTCCTCGGACTATAATAAACATTAGTTTTATTATTTCAAACATATAAGTAGTATTTGATTTTCGAGTACAAAGAAGTCATTTGAAATATTGGGTTGGGTTAATATAAACAGTTGAATTTATACAATCTTTCTATAAATAATTTTTTGTTTCAAAATTGATTTTTTTATCCAAATACCTCAATAGCGCAACCAAAAACGTGCAAGCAGATTTCGTACATACGTTCGAACAAAACCATAGTTTTGTTCGAAGAAGAATGTTTATCTCTTGCGACAGTGGCGTGTACTTATGCTCTTGAAAAGAAGAATAGAAATAAAAATAAAGATTAACCGCAACCACTGCGTGCATTAAGAATGCACAAACATCGGTGAATCGCCTCCACACGTTGAGAGATGCACGTGTTCATTCGAATGCGCTTTCGAAAATTCAAGCGATTCAGAAAACATCAACGCGGCGTTCATCCGGAGTGTGCATTCAAAAACGTGGATATTTTTGCATCCACATTAACGTTATTAATTGCACATTCTTGGATGCACGTTGATGTGTTAAGACATCAACGTCCATGTGTAGGGGCCTAAAGGTATCATGTAATCATAACCAGTGATCAGTTGTGATGATGAAATACAAGTATTGATATCACTAGAGGTCTGTAATACTCAATTATGGTACATTATTTAGTCATCGTGAAACATGCAACGTAGTAGTTGATTTTGTTTCAGACGTTTGAAGGTAGAAACGTCTAATTTAATGATGATTATTTCGAAAACTTACCTCATCCTTGATTGTTTGGCCGGCGACCATATATAGAACGCAGTTTAGACAACCGGTAGTGGCAACGAAGAAATATGCCGCAAAAGATGATTCTACTTCTGTATCCTATTAAAAAAATATGAATGTATATTATATATATATATATATATATATATATATATATATATATATATATATATATATATATATATATATATATATATATATATATATATATATATATATATATATATATATATATATATATATATATATATATATATATATATATACAAGGTGTTTTTTATTTGAATCTGAATAATTCAGGGGATGAATTTTTGGCCCATTTTAAGAAGAAAACTTCACATGAAAGCATGTCCTAAACGTCCTAGTTTTTGAGATACAGGGTGGTCAAGTTTCAGAAAATAAATCATTTTTCATTTATAACTTTAAAACCAAACAAAATATTCAAAAAAATTCAATAAAAAAATACAAAAAAAATTAATTTAATTTGTTTGTTCGATGTACCAATTTATCTTTAACAAAAATTCATTTCCTGCAATGTGATAATGTTATATTTATGTAGAGAATCAGTTTGAATTTTGTTAAGCGAAAACCATGCGTTGCTCGAAGGAAACGCAAGACAGAATATACATTTCAAAAATAATTTCAGTTTTAAGTAAAATCAGTGGCGTACCATGAATGTTTGCTGAAGTATGCAAGGCAAATTCTGCATGAAGGCCACTGGTGGAAAATTTAAAACCTGTATTGCATAAAGAAATGCACATTGATGAGTAGTACTTGCATACCAAATTTGATTGAAATATTTGGTGTGGTTTTAAAGTTATTAATAAAAAATGATTTATTTTCTGAAACTTTACCACCCTGTATCTCAAAAACTAGGACGTTTAGGACATACGTTCATATGAAGTTTTCGTCTCAAAATGGGCTCAAAATTAACCCCCTAAATTATTTACATTCAATTAAAAAACACTCTGTATATATATATATATATATATATATATATATATATATATATATATATATATATGACACTAAATTATTTACATTCAATTAAAAAACACTTTGTATATATATATATATATATATATATATATATATATATATATATATATATATATATGAGGCCTGGACAATAACAGTACAGGACAAGCAAGTACTTCGAAGATTTTAGAGGATGTGTCTCCGAAAGATATATGGCCCTCACCTTGACCATGACACAGGAATCTACAGGATAAGAACAAACGCAGAACTTGCGCAACTTTACCGAAGCCCGGACATCATCCAAGAGATTAAAGTGAGTAGAGAGTAGACTACGATGGGCAGGGCACGT
The DNA here is from genome assembly GCA_030704885.1 of Cynegetis impunctata. Taxonomy (NCBI): domain Eukaryota; kingdom Metazoa; phylum Arthropoda; class Insecta; order Coleoptera; family Coccinellidae; genus Cynegetis; species Cynegetis impunctata. The sequence continues at coordinate 832,898 of JARQZK010002192.1, forward strand.
ACAAAGAAGCCAGAATACACGGCTGATAAAATCGGTATGGGAAGAAGCCCCCCAAGGAAGAAGGCCACTAGGTAGACCAAAACTAAGATGGATGCAGTCAAAACCCACCCCTGGCTATAGTGCTACAGAGATAGAGAGAGAGAGAGAATATATATATATATATATATATATATATATATATATAGATATATATATATATATAGTATAATATATATATATATGTATATATAGATTTATATATATATATATATATATGTGAAAAACTTGTGTTGACTCTGAAGAGTAGGCAGATTGAGACTTCAGAGTTGACAGGAAGCAATACGGTTAGTGGAGTAGGCAGGTTGAGACCACGCAATCGTATTGTTTCCGATTCCTCCTAAATTCGATTCGTGGAGTAGGCAGATTGAGGCCACGAGTCTGAATTATTTCCCTTCTAATTCTCCTGAAGATGGCTTCGCAAAAGGAGCCGAAACGTCGAGATTTTTCAAATCTTTTACGCGGTTCATTCCGTGAACCAAGTTTTTCATATATATATATATATATATATATATATATATATATATATATATATATATATATATATATATATATATATATATATATATATATATATATATATATATATATATATATATATAGATATATTAGAGCAGGATAAACACAGTGACGTTGTCTATCAGATTTCTTGTTCAGAATGCAATTTAACCTACATAGGTCAAACCTCCCAACAAGTAAAAAAAAGAATAGTACAACACAAAAGTGATATAGAAAACCCCAAAAAAGTATGTGCTCTGGCGGAACATTGTAGAAATTCAAACCATGTAATGAATTTTATTGACACAAAAATACTTGAGTATGAACAAAACCTAAAAAAGAGGTCCTTTCTTGAAATGTACCATATAAAAAAAAGTAACAACTCAATGAATTCAAGAACGGACATAAAAAATATCAGCAGTATTTATTCTTTCCTCATTCATTATAACCATAGAACAGGAAGCTCCATTGTTGAAACATAAAGGCCAACTACAAATATCAGTTTACCAAGAAGAAAAACAATAATCACAGATGGTTGTAAATTGATTTTCAATGTCAAGCAGATGATTAACCTTCAAAATAATAACCTAACAATTCATTCTCTCACATGATGTATACGTATATTTTTCAGTATTTTGTTTTCTAATTTTCGGCCTTTTAAATGCCTCTGATCTTATTGTTAAATGTGAGTTTAAATATGTTTAGTGTGAATGTTAGACTAGATAATGCGATATGGTAGATGTTTTTCTGTTTTTCTGAGATGTTAATTTTCGTTCTCAATCTCGTTATCCGGTAAGTCTTAGTTGGTTAATATGGAAGAAGAAATCTATTAGATAATATGTTAAACAAATCTTTTTAGTGTCCTGATGAAGGCTCGAATGTAAAGCCGAAACGTTGACTATGAATAAATGAAGTACATTTGAACTGGCCCGTTGTTTCAACCCGTTGAATCCTCTTATCATTATTGTTTTGGTTTATCACGTACGGGGTTAATTTTTTCCGCATATATATATATATATATCTATATATATATATATATATATATATATATATATATATATATATATATATATATATATATGTGTATACAATTTATAGAAACATAATTTCATAGGAATTATAGTGATATGAGATTTCAAAATACAATGTTTAATATTTCATTGATAATATCAATGGAAAGATGATTGTTTATCAAATATATGAGATATTTAGTGAAGAAAGGAATGTAGAATAATAGGTATACGTACTAATTTCACCAGAAATCTATACTGAGTGATTTGGACGGCGCTCTACAAATTTTGTCAATGATTTCTGTTTTTGTGAGCGACATTTATAACTGTAGACTCGAAGAAAACTACAACAAGGATGAAACTGACGATACTTACTCTAAATACTTGGATCATTATTCCACCACCAAGAAACAGCGAACCAATAACGAGTAGAACAGCTGAGTTGTAACACATCGCCATATAATCTTTCAGCCCACTAAAATAAAGCTACTGTACTAGATTTTCATACTTTCTGTAATATATACAGTGCCGGATTAACCACGTAGCAAGAGTAGCAAATGCTACGGGCCCCGTGAATTGGGGGGCACCGCGCTCCAACGCCTGTCTGACCGTAAAAAAAATAAGTTTAGATTAAACTGTTTAATTCAAACGTATACTGTTCCACCGTCTTTCAACAATGTTTTCGTTTTATATCTAATTACATGTAATTTTAAATGAATTTGCCACTCTTGTGTACGGAAGAAAGCTATGGATGACAACAACAAAATTTTCTGATGAAGGCAACAGTGATTGCTGAAACGTTAAACATATTTCTGTGGATGTAAATATAGATATACCATCAGTTGTAAATAGACTTAATTACCCAAGAAAACAAATCAAAAGGAAAATATATGTGAAAGGTCTAAGAAATCAAGGAAAAATCCGAAAACCAAATATATATATATATATATATATATATATATATATATATATATATATATATATATATATATATATATATATATATATATATATATATATATATATATATATATATATATATATATATATATATATTTCATTATTAGTTTTATCGAAAAAAGTTATTCATCATAAACAAGTCTTCATGTTCTAAAACGCAAAGTTCAACCATCATATATTAAATTTTATCAGTTGTATACGAGGTGTGTCGAAAAAATTTTGAAATTTTTTTTTATTGTGAATAAATAATATTGAATATAAGCGAATTATTTCCAATTTTTAACATCTTTTCTCGATAAAAAGTTTAGTTTTCGAAATAGTCGAAAACGAAGGTACTTCATTCTGGATCGAAAATAATTTTACATATATATTTTATTCCCGATGCATTTCGGCATGCTTGAATTAGGAGAAATC
>JARQZK010002193.1:0-10000 GCA_030704885.1 Cynegetis impunctata
CCAATATTCCGAAATTCGTGGGTTTTTGGAGAAAAAGAACGAAGGATATCTCTCCAAAAAATTACGTGGTTGAAACTCAACTCTTGTGATCTAGATTTTAGATTCACGCATTCAATGCACAATATACTAATGAACGTACTTGCATAAATTTCTCATTTTCTCGGTCATCATGAAATTATAAAGAACAAGATTAACTGGTTGTATTGAGATTTTATGGAGAAAATGAGTTATCTTTAATGAATGTGTCAATTAACTGCAATACACATCGTCAGAAGGAAATTGAAACGAAAAAACTAGCCGTTTTAAATTAATTCAGAAAATCAACATCGATGTTCATAGAAGAACAAATAAATTAAGTGAACATTTTTCTACATATTAATGATAAAAATAAACGCTTGGTTTAGCGTCTTCTTATATAATTGTTATCAATATATATTAACCATGTTTCACCAAGTGATAATGGAACATTCAGTGTCATTCATTTTCTACACAGTCAAGAAGTGCAGGATATTGTAAGGTTTTTCCTGAACTTGAAGATTTGATCTGAAATAGATTTATAAATTTGTTAGGCTTGCCACATTTTGGCAAATTAAATATGTAAGAAATAAATATAACATCAATAAAATAAATTGTCAAAAGGTAACGGTGCATATAGTTGAGTTTAATAATGACAATTATTCTGAAAAGATTTCCTAGATTATGGAAATTGAATATACACTCAAATAAGCCCTATCAAATTCAAATTTTTACTTAGGTAATTGCCATTAAAAATGCAATCAGCGGTATCGATAGAAGAAAGTTGATTATAACCAATACAAAAGCACCGCAGTCGCATTTTCTAATTGAGTCATACAAAAACTGTTACCCCATTAAATTTTATGCTTCACTTACTTAATTTAGAAATATATTCAAACTAACCTTCACCATCAACAATTCACCTATTCAACATTTGCCGTATTCTCTAGTCTTGAATAATATATTTCCGAACGCACCGCGGGCTGCTGCTGTAAAATCAATATAGAAATCGCTAATTCCTGAAAATTTCCAGCATTTGGTACATTTTGAAGTCATATTTTTAATTTAGTTTTGATTAGAGCAACATAATATCGGATATGACTACTTCTATTATAATATTAGTACCTGTTCGACCCAGCGGAGCTAACCATAATAAAAACATCCAACATTTGTATAACTTCTTATAGCGCCATCTCACAAAATTTTATGGTAACAGTTCATTATCATCCATCGGCCAAAATAAAAGTACCAGAAAATTGAAACTGTCAGCATCTCAAATAGTTTTTTGTTGTATAATACTGAGATTTTACAAAAAATACTACATAGGTAAATCTAGAAAGCAGAACTCTACCTGAATACAAAATTTCCGAGCAATTTTCGAGATATGCTTAAACAACTGACTTAACAGCGTCATCATCAAAAGGCGCTACTCCCTTAGGAGTTTAGGAGTAACCTTTGGAAACAGGTAAATTAGGTTAGATGGACAGCAAATCACATCTTGTCAAGGTCGGTTTAACCCTGTCTGGGCCCCTAGTCAACAACCCTGTCCGGACCACAGGTCTTTTCAAATTGATAAAAACCTGTTAGTTACTTCCAGATGATCGACTCCAGGTATCCTGTTACTTCAAAGTCTTATGGGATATTGCAACAACATGGTTACTTTGACTTGATGCTGCAGCATCACCTTACCTTAGCTTCATTGAAATGGTCTTAATGAATAGGTTATAGATAAGTGATGAATGATGATCCATGTTGCATGATGGGTTAGGAAAGATAAATAAGACGGGGCGCGGTTATTTTAAATTTGATCTTGTTAAACGCAATAAAATACAATGAACTAAAGAAAACAGTTTTGTGAAGTACAAATTGGAAAAAGTCAACGTCCAAGATATTTATCTTTTTTTGTACAGTACCTACAGTAAGTTTAAATGTTAACTCTTCTAAATTTTTTAGAAACAAAATCGTTTAAAACATCTTGGAAGTCGACCCTTTCTAATACATCATTTTCAATGGCCACGATCGACAATGAATTGAAACGGTTCTGAGACATTTTTTAACGAAGACAGTTTATTAGTTCTACTACTCGATACTAGATGGTTCTGTACGTATGAAGTATTTCATCAATTGACAACATGCGGCGAAAGAAAGCAATAATATTGTTGAGGAATTTCATACAAATTTTCAAATAAAATTTTGATTCGATGAATTTTTTTTTCTTGTGCGTGCACGGGCCCCTAGTCGATGCGGGGCCTCTAGGCAGTTGCCTACTCTGCCTAATGATTAATCCGGCCCTGAATCTAGTATCTATAGTTTATATTCGGCAGGATAGTTTCTGGACACCCTGTATATAATATACAAGATTTGGTCTTTTAAATATATAAGATAGTTCAGCTGATGTCGAGGGGTGAATATCTGGTGATTTATGGTGTACAACATGAATGAATTACGATGATTTAATACAAGTTTAGGAGTATCTACGGTGATTTATCGAGGATTTAGTGATTTATTGGGGATTTAGCTTGAAATTTATAAGGATTTATCGGTGATTTATTGATCATTTAAGAGATCTGACGGAGATTTATAAGGATTTATCTCAAGAAATAGCAAATTGAACTTGCTTTTTGTTCTAAGTGTTTTTAACGAAACATACATATCGATGCTTATCTAAGCAGGTAGTTTTTTCAGGAGCTCCGTACATAGAAACAAGTAAGCGGATGCCGTTGGTGATAACTTCTTCTTGAGTAGAATTACTGTTTTTAAAAACTTGATGTCGTATCACAGCCAGTTATTGCGTGTAAAAATAGTACGTGATTTTGACACTTTGCAAAAGTAGATAAACTTTTTGATGAATATATTTCCGATTGATGTTGAGCTTTCCCTGGTTTTAAGAAAAAAATGGTATTTTCGGTTATTTTAAGTATAAATTACAATCACCGATAGAAAAATATTTCAACATATATAACAACTCTAGATAAGAGATGTATATACGTGGCGCACTCATGCATATTATGACGATTGCAACTTGTACAACTTTTTGAATCGTTATATCTCAAAAACGGTGGCTCGTAAGAAAAAAGTATTCATACATTTTTTGTAGATTATTTTATGATCTACAATTTTTGTCTGAGATATTCTTATGATAAAACTTACCGTTTCGTTGAAAGTCGTGAAAAACTAATTTTTTTGACCTTTGACCTTGAGTAAAATTTTTTCCATACAGGGGAAAGATGGGGAACTTTCAAATTTTATTTTTAATCATATTTTTAACAACCTTACTGATTTTCAGCTTGATGGGAATTTATGTACCTTCGCTCTCATTTTTAGGTCTAGATTGACCGGACTAAAAATGATTTGAGGTGTACAGGATTTGAGGCAGATATTTACCCCTCGGCTGATGTAAAATCCACCCGTTAGAATAAATCTGTGTGGATAATTCAGAGAATATAATCGTAAATCATATGATAAGAGAATTATTTCTAATCGGTAAATAATTTATTTGGTTTGTTATCGTTAGCTATACATACATCTACAGATATACAACTTATTAATTTACTACTAATATCGATTCAATAGTTTTCTATAGAAACGGAAATAAATAATCTTATCTTTCAATTATTGAACTCAATTATGAACAGAAAAGTGGTAAATATGAATCGAAATCCATCCCATACAAATAGTTATTCTTCAGTACGACCTTTTGCTCATTAATGCGCTTATCTTAAAAATGCCGATTAAATTCAAAAGGCTGATATACACCGAACTATTTATTGGCCAGATAAATTGCACAATTTTTATGGTTCGATAAATTGCAAAGATAAATCTTTCGATTAAATGGTACATGATCTGTCGACGCAAAATTTTATTGGGCTAATTTAACCGGCCGAATTTATTGGTCCTATTTATTTTTACGTGTATGTGTTATTTGGAACTATTATTTGGTCTGATGATTCAATCTTAACTTTAAATTTATTTCTCCGGAGTAAAGGAGATAAATTGTTTCATTTGGCACTTGACTTTCCATATAGTGGAATTTAATCAAGGAACTGAATGATAGCATCCTCTTAATCTTGTGTGAAGATCAGCGTGGTATTTCATAAGTGACGTGATGAGTATTGTAATTATAACCTTGATGTGATATACTGATCTTACTCGTATGTAAATATTTAATTTATATATTCATTATAGTCAGATTGAATTCTGTCTATGATCGTACCTTTTTACCCCGAGGCGAAGCTAAAGGGGTTATATATAGTCTCACGACAAAAAGTTGGGATCTGGTCCGATTTTAAAAATTCCAACGGATATCGATAAAATACATATGATTTCATAAGAGAATTTTTGTTCCCAATTTTTCCCAACGAAGAATAAAAAATTATAGCGTTTTTTAGATAGGCATTACGACATGCGCATGCGCCAAGGTCGATATGTACGAAGTCCTACAAAACATGCGTCGAAGTGCTCTGTGTGCCACGGTAACCAAGCGACGTTGATAGCTTCACCTTGATTCTGCGTCTGTGTCTGCTTCCCAACCATAGAGATATCTTATCAAGTTGATTCATAATTTGCAGCAAAATGAACCGGGATAGGATATTTTTGCTAAATTTTCACGGATTTTATTCGTAATATCGAATTATTAATACATTTATTGCAATTTTGCTTCATTTCAGTCGTAAAATCGACTTTCATTGTTATTTAATTTATATAATACATTCAAAAAATATTGACGACATGCTCATGCGCCGAGGGGTTTTATCATTCCTAGTGCTACGCAGTAGGGTGACCTTCATTTTTTTTAAATTGTAGAATACGTACTTTTAAACAAAAAAGTTAAACTCGTCGACCCAGAGTTATTGTTGGAAAACCAAATAATTTGCAGCGGTTCAAATACAGCATAAACCTCTATTTCTTCTGTTGATCATCTCGGGACGCTTGAGAAGCGTTATAAGCTTTCGCTTTTCTAAAAAAAAAAAGAAGCACCCTTAAGGGGCTGTTTCCGTTTCGTTGGATGTAAACTTTATTAGTTGATAAAATTCAATATGATGTTTTATTAGTCTATGTCATGTTTGTTCACATTTATTTATCTCCCAATTTGAATGTTGTATGTTTTTTGTTTCTATTCGTCTTTTAATTTTCTGAATATTTGTTGTAAATTTTTTGACAAAGGGGATTGAAAAATTATTTTCGCAAATCTAACACATATCAATTAAATGTGCATTGTTTAAATATTACTCACAGTTTTTAACGTTATGTACCTACCGAAAATATATTTCTGATAAAATTGTACCGCTTAGGCCATAGTTGAACGAAACCGGAATTTTTTATATTAAACATTATAAAAACTGCCGAAAAATATGGCATAAAACCAAACATTTCTTGCGCAAATAAATATCAGAATTGTTTTCTGCTTTGGATGAATGAATATTTTCACATAAACAATCGCATGTTTCACATAACTTACTGTTTATTAAACATATAATGTGGCGAAATTCAAAAATTTCAATATTACACAAATAAAGTAAATATTTTGTACACAGTATATTTCAATACTGAATTCCAATTTTTTCAATTGGGAAATTTCTATCTCGCCTCATTTTCTGAATATACCTGGTATTATAAAGGATTTTGAAATTTATTATGAAAATAAAGTTCCCTACTTTCTTTTATGTCCAAAAAAGAAGTAATTAAAAACGAAGAATTCAATACAAACCATCGATTATTTCTTTTATTCCGCAAACCTAGCAGAAATTCAAATCAATCGTGTTCCCAATCAAATTACAGTATGTACCAAGGTTGGATGGAATGGTGATGGGCATTTGAAAAGAGCAATATGTAATAATGCAATTATTGAATTCATTACTCATAAACTGCTCAAGTCATTGTTGTATTATAACACGCTAATGGTATACTAATTGATACTCTAATTAGTTCTACTATTGAGGAAACATTTCTGTTTTGAAATAGCATATATTCTATAAATTTAAGCTATCTACACACCTCTATACAAACTTTAACTATGCCAAGACTCACGCCCCATCGTGCGCCAAAAAAAAAGTGTTCAATACTTTAAGTTCTATTGGCGAACGTAGATAAGCGATACGTCCCCTACCGGTGTCGAATATTACTAACGTATGGGCCATAGATTGATTTGTTTACATCTGTTTACGTGTATTTTATATGAGAAGTTGTTGAGTTTTAATGGTATTTAATTTTGTTTGGGATCGTTTACAAACGTTCAGAAGAGATAAATCACTATTGTCGTGTATCCTATTGTTCATCTTGGGCCAAAAAAAACTCGAATATAGCTTACATACCTTTCCGACAGCTGGACAATTAAAAATTGTATTCCAAACAAAGCTGGGAAACAAGGAAATGATGGACAGAAGAAAGGTGTGGATTCATAACTTGAAGATTGAAAAAAAGTGTCTGAACATAAGAGAGCTGTTCTTTACAGTTTACTGAGAATAATTATTTTCCTAGCAGTGAATTTGTGGATTTTTTTTTTCCATATAGAATTATACCAACTGATGATGTGCCCTTTTCAGCTAACCGAAAACGTAGAGTTTTTGAAGTCCAATGCTATTCCAACGAAAAATCTTCCACTTTTATCGGAATCTGAACCGGGGCCATCACCCAGAGATTCTAGATAATTGTATTTTCTTTCATGTAACAACCAGAGATACTATTAAAATAATAATAAATAATGTTTATTTGCACAACCAAAATAGCATCAAGAATATGAAATAAAACTTGACTAAATCTAGGTAAAAACTAAAATATTCAATTATATAGCCAGGAAAACAGAGATTCTATAAAAAAAAACCAGACTCTCAGAAGTCCACCGTACTTTTAGGAGAGTTGTTATAATCATTTCGTTCGAACCATTCAAGCAGAGTATTCAATTAATTCTTCTTTTATTTCATGTTCAGTTTTGCTAGTAAGTATTTAGTTTTGTCCATTATACTCAAAACCTCTTCAGTTGATAATGAAAGTAGCCATGCCAGCGTGTTTTCTCTAAAGTTTTCTTACTTTTTCAATAAATAGATGTTCTATTATACAGCTTTTGCATGATGTATACATAGTTCCTCTAATCAATTAATTTATTAGTCCTCTTCTTTATTTTATTATTTATTCTCATGTTCAATGATAAAAACTCAGTGTAAATTTCAACTTGATGTAGGTAGGTTATCTACTATTGAACAGAGATATATTGTCCTCCATCGAAACACAATGAACCACTGAAAAATACGAGGTCCAAAAAAGCACAAACTACGAAGCTAAACGTTCGAAAAGTCAAAATGAAATCAACGTAAATACCATTACCAAACAATGTAAACAAACCGTTAATGGCCCATAGAGTAGTACCGATATTAGCCGTTCCGGCGCTACGATCTTAATTTCAGACGCCAATTGTGCCCACCATCAAAGATGTTTTCACTACTGTGCCATCTACAGCTCGCCTTCTAGTTCCAGAGTACGAATGAACTCCAAAATCTGGGAAGGCTTCAAGGAGGTTACGTCCTCAGTCCTACAAGTTTCTTGTCCAAAGCATCTTTCCGTTGGCTTTCATTGGCGAGGCATTTTGTAACCAGATGAACAGAAGTTTCCTCCTCCTCCCCACAGAATCTACAATCGTCAGTTTCTGATAAACCTATTCTCATCAGATGTTTCCTGAGGTGACAGTGTCCTGTACTTTACTTTTTACTTTTTTGAGTCCGAAATCATCCCATCTAGAGTTTTTCGGCCCAGTACCGGGCTACGTCTATGGCATTTTCGTTCGCAATCCACATTTCATCGATGGAGCACGTTGCAGGACATAGTGTGCATTCCAGCAGGTGGTTCATGTTTTGTATCTCCCCACATGCATGCACACAGGCATTGTTGATCTTCCCCAGTTTTCCACCTTAGCTTGTTTGTTTTTACGGGTGCCACGCCGGTTCGTATCCTATTTAGCGTTTTCCATGTCTTCCAATCCAAGTTTGACCCCGCACAGGGTTTTTCATTGATAGGGAAGTTGTCAGGTGGTTCCAGGGTGGCACACTGGAGGAAGTTTTTCCTTGATTTAAGCCTTTTTTGTTGCTGCTCCTGTCCATAGAGGACATGGCGGTCATCGAAGGTTTGTTTAAATTCTTCGACGTGCTCTGTGCCCTTTCTTCTATCGCTCGGCTCTGCAAAACTCGCTGCCCTGTACAATAGGTTGATTGGTGTTGGTTTCATACAACCGGTAGTAATCCTACAGGTCTGGTTTAAGGCGGTATCGGCCTGTTTTGCATGGCTTGATCTACACCAGACTGGACAGGCATATTCTGCGGTTGAAAAACAGAGGGCCTGCGCGGATGTTCTTAGGTTTTGCACCCCATTTGCTTCCGGCCAATTTTTGTATGAGGCTATTTCTAGCAGCTACTTTTTGTCTGGTTTTGTGGCAATGTTGTTTGTAGGTTAGTGTTCTGTCCAGGGTAACGCCCAGGTATTTTGGTGTTTCGGCGTATTCCAGCTCTTTGCCCTCCCAGTACACGTTTAGTTTATTTTTCGCCTTGTGGGTATTTAGGTGGAATGCACTTACTTGGATTTTACTTGGGTTCGGTTTCAGCGAGTTTTCTCGGTAGTATTTGGCCATGGTTTCTATTGAGTCCTCGAGTTTTATCTCTGTCTCTCTAAACGTTCGATCCTGAACTGTGATAACCAGGTCGTCAGCGTATACGTTGTGTTTGGCATCTTCTGCTATTGGCTGGTCGTTGGTGTATACGTTAAATAGGGTGGGGGCTAGAACACTACCCTGTGGGAGGCTGTTTCTTTGAATTCTCCAGTGTCCTGTAAAGAAGCCAGTGAGGAGGTGCAGTTTATTCTTACTGAGATCCAGAAATCCTTTGAATCTGTAGTTTTAAAGTTCCGATGAGACTTTTTGGAGTGATGCATCCCTGGAAGATTTCACCAGAGTGTTTCTCTTTCGTTTTTCTCCTCCTCCCAAAACTCTTTCTTGTAGGCGCATTTTCTTATACCACAGAAAGGTTCTGGGCCAGTAAGTAGCGTTGAAGCTCCCTTTCTGGCAAATGTATTTGCCTCTACGTTTCCTATAATTTCCGAGTAATCGGAAACCCAGACTAAAAAGTCATAACGACACTTCCAGGGTGTTTTTTCCTGGTATTATTAATTTCACTGGAATTCGCATCTCTGTGTATTCTTATGGTATAAATGCTGCTATCGTTGCCTCACTTCATACGATGTTCCCTTCAGGGTTCTTGTCGATTATATCATAACTAGGCGAATAGCTGTTTTCATGGGAATACATATCGTTATCTTTCCATTGATCGCACAATTACTAATGCAACAGACGGGGTTCTCAAATGATACGGGCAGTGGCATGGCGGCAATTCATTGTTTCATTTCCTGTGAAATATCGAAGAAAAAAATACCGATTTTGCGTTTCACTATTGCGGAATAGACGACAATGCTGTCTGGTATCTGATGAAGATCAGTATTGAAAAAATGCATCGAGGTCTCGTGAGGGTCGTACGATCGAAGGTCACGTATGTTCACGAATAGTTTCTTGTTTGTGTAAAAGATCCATACAGTACATTTGTTACAATAATAAACACAATTTAATGATGACTTATACGTGGAATACCTGCCAAAGTACGATTCGATTAACAATTATTTTTAATGTGTTATGTAGGTTCATCAAGCTAATTACTTTGTCTGCAATAGTGAGACCTTCGTCGGGTATTTTAAAAATAACATAGATTAACAACTTTCATGCAATCATTAAAAGAAATTAATTTGTTTAAATAAATGACACCATTCATAGTATTGTACCTATCTGGTAATGAATAAAAACAATCGGCTCAGGTCTCATTTAATAACTCGATTGGTTTTTGATAAATTGTAAGGTTATTTAATGCTCTTATTCCTTCTTGTTTCAGTGTAACAACGGGTGGGACTCCTCTGGTTGTTTCCCTCCCGGAGGATGCCGACTCGGAACTGAAGGCTA